>SDVV010032155.1:0-11461 GCA_016164225.1 Gammarus roeselii
CCAGGCTGTTAGCGCACCAGAGTCAATGTGCTCAGTGACCAGGCTGTTAGCGCACCAGAGTCAATGTGCTCAGTGACCAGGCTGTTAGCGCACCAGAGTCAATGTGCTCAGTGACCAGGCTGTTAGCGCACCATAGTCAATGGGCTCAGTGACCAGGCTGTTAGCGCACCAGAGTCAATGGGCTCAGTGACCAGGCTGTTAACGCACCAGAGTCAATGGGCTCAGTGACCAGGCTGTTAGCGCACCATAGTCACTGTGCTCAGTGACCAGGCTGTTAGCGCACCAGAGTCAATGTGCTCAGTGACCAGGCTGTTAGCGCACCAGAGTCAATGGGCTCAGTGACCAGGCTGTTAGCGCACCAGAGTCAATGTGCTCAGTGACCAGGCCGTTAGCGCCCCTGAGTCAATGTACTCAGCCGGCAGGAAGTTGAGTTATCTTTCAGCGACGAAGTTCGGTGTTTTCAGTCTCTGAGTTGGATCAGGCCCCTGTGCCTCTGTGTTGGATCAGGTCTCTGTGCCTCTTTGTTGGATCAGGCTCTTGTGCCTCTGTGTTGGATCAGGCCTCTGTGCCTCTGTGTTGGATCAGGTCTCTGTGCATCTGTGTTGGATCAGGCCCCTGTGCCTCTGTGTTGGATCAGACCCCTGTGCCTCTGTGTTGGATCAGGCCTCTGTGGCTCTGTGTTGGATCAGGTCTCTGTGCCTCTGTGTTTGATCAGGCCTCTGTGCCTCTGTGTTTACAAGTGTTCACATGTGTAGGGAGACAACAACAGGTTTATTGGCCCAAACTAAGTTGCCTTTTGATAGCAAAAGTGTACGTTCTGGAGTAGAACGTCCAAGAGGCCTATTGGCCCAAACTAGGTTGCCATTTGATAGCAAGAGGACTAGTTCTGAAGTAGAACGTCTAAGAGGCCAATTGGCCCAAACTAGGTTGCCTTTTGATAGCAAGAGGATTTGTTCTGAAGTAGAACGTCTAAGAGACGTTGCTGGCCTCTGTGTTGGATCAGGCCCCTGTGCCCCTGTGTTGGACCAGGCCCCTGTGCCTCTGTGTGGGATCAGACCTCTGTGCCACTGTGTTGGATCAGGCCCCAGTGCCTCTGTGTTGGATCAGGCCTTTGTGCCTCTGTGTTGGATCAGGCCCTTGTGCCTCTGTGTTGGATCAGGCCTCTTTGATATGTAAAATGCTCCAGTCAAAGAGAAGCGGGCGGAATGGTCGTATGCTTTTTTGCATTTTTAATTTTGTTGATTTTCGCTTGTATGGTGGGCGACAGCGTAGCTGCCACCTTTTTTTATCCAAGGTGTTTATGGGCTGGCCTTGGACCATTTAGGAGATCGGCCAGAATGTTTCACTCAGGGTCTGGTAGGTTCGAACCATCAACCTTCAGCTTGTAAGGAGAGGCCGACACGCTACCCACTCTGCCACCGAGCTGGCTAGTCTTGTATGAGTGAGATCGTTGATCCTCAGAGGAGGATGAATTTTGTCTTAAGTTTGGGGAGAGAGTAGGAAGGTATACGATGTCAAACATTACAAATTACCGTTCCGGATTTTCATCTTATTTATTTGTATGAGGCTACTAAAGACTCTGTGTATAGTAAATACGAAGTAGCAGAGACGAGCGTACTGAATAATGAGTTTTGATATATAAAGGGCTAAGATGAATACGTAGGCGGGTATGGGGCAAGTATGTACCGGTGTTATGTTCTCTGGGGAGACACAAAGCCATGTCCCCCACCTTCGCAATTAATTATAATTCTGAGTGGCCTAATGATATGATGCACAGGATTTTCCAAACTATCCTGTTAAATTAGGAACTCTGATTGAGAACTCTGATTAGGAACTCTGATTAGGAACTCTGATTAGGAACTCTGATTAGGAACTCTGATTAGGAACTCGGATTAGGAACTCTGATTAGCAACTCTGATTAGGAACTCTGATTAGGAACTCTGATTAGGAACTCTGATTAGGAACTCGGATTAGGAACTCTGATTAGCATATCTGGATAGGAACTCTGATTAGCAACTCTGATTAGGAACTCTGATTATTCTAATATAATCTAAGCGGTCTAGTCACCTTTTAGACAGTCAACCTGATGGGCTCCGATCATCATGCTACCATCTGGGAAGAACCAGCTGTTGTCCCTGTAGGAGAGGGTCACTGACGTGGAGCCGTCGGGCATGCGAGTGCCCGGCTCGCACTCTACGCGACGCTGGTTCGAATCCTGACGAATAAAAAAGATTTATTAGATGGTCTTATTCTTATTCCAGGTGACACTGGTTTGAGTATAGCCTGGCAAAACATAAGGTAATGTAAGTATAGATGGACGTAAGTCCGCCGTAAGAACAATCGAGGTGTCTTTAGCTGTACTTCAGGTATTGATTATTTCTTTAGAAATAACTTCACGAGGTGTTCTACAATTGCATAAATTCTAAAAATGGGCATTAACAGCTAGAGCTGGAATAAATATTATTACCATGTCTACTATTGTTACCATTCTTTTCTATAATAAAATCATACATTTTAATTCCACTGCAATGGGGTTTAAATTCCTAAACAATGTCCATGCCCTTCATTATCAAATACACTTTTTGAATTACAGGCTCAAAAGGTCAAATTGAATTCGTCTTGGTTCAATGGAGCAAAATACAACTTACAATATTATCATCAATGATCTTAAATCATTAATTCTATTACGAGTACATGCATGGGGTTGGAAAATCACCAGCACACGAGTTGGGAAATCATGTGTACATGGGGCTGGCAAATCACAAATACACGGGGTTGGGATGTCACCATGGATACATGGGGTTGAGAAAACACGGATACATATGGTTGGGAAATCACCGATACATGAGGTTGGGAAATCCCTAATACATGAGGTTAGAAAATCATGAATACATGGGGTGAACTAGATAAGGCTTTATAGATGAAAGCGAAGCACTTCCCAAAAACCACCAGAATTCTTGCAATCTTAATTAACAGCTCTATTATCAGATGCACTGTTTCAAATTGCGTAACAAACGTTCAAAATGAAAAGGATGCAGCCCGTTTCTAATGACCGGCTGGTCCGTTCTTCACGGTGCACGTGTATCCCATCTGCACCCCTTCACACACTAGTGGGCCTGGGTAGTAGTTCTTGTAGGGCTGGTCCCCCACATTGATGACCTCTGAGCAGGTGTGCCCGGTATAGGCACCAGGGCAGACGCATCTGTTGGGGGCCACGCAGGTGCCGCCGTTCTGGCACATTGCCGCACACCCGACAGCTGTAAGGGAACAAAGTACGGGTTAAGAACATAGAGTTGTTTAGAGATACTACACAGGTACGGGACAGACTGGTAAGAAGACGTTGTATAATAGATCTTTTGGCTCCTTCAATGTGCTTATTTAATTTTGTATAAATCAATTTTGAAATCGGTCTTTTATTATTTCTAATCCATAACTAAGAAAGAATCCATTATCAGTTGATTGATATTTTTTGAAATTGTAGCTTAACGACATAAATGTATTAAACATTGAATTGCTCAACATGAGAACTCTGAAGTGAACGCCATGAACATGAGAACTCTGAAGTGAACACCACGAACATTAGAACTCCGAAGTGAACACCATGAACATGAGAACTCTGAAGTGAACACCATGAACATTAAAACTCTGAAGTGAACACCATGAACATGAGAACTCTCATATGAACACCATGAACATGATAACTCTGAAGTGAACACCATGAACATGAAAACTCTGAAGTGAACACCATGAACATGAAAACTCTGAAGTGAACACCATGAACATGAAAACTCTGAAGTGAACACCATGAACATGAAAACTATGAAGTGAACACCATGAACATGCGAACTCGGAAGTGAACACCATGAACATGAGAACTCTGAAGTGAGTACCATGAACATGAGAATCCTGAAGCAAACTCCATGAACATTAGAACTCCGAAGTGAACACCATGAACATGAGAACTCTAAAGTGAACACCATGAACAGGATAACTCTGAAGTGAACACCATGAGCAACGAATGGTTGATGCTGGAAAATATGCTAACTGATCCTGAATCACCAAAAAAAAATTGAATCACTAAAAAAGCAGACGATATTTGTCTCTAACAATACCGTCTGCGATTTTTCATCACTGTTCATTAACGAAACATATTACAGTTTTTTTTAATCTCGTCGAGAAGCAAGGCTGAATATTTATATCCCCTATGAAACTCTCAAAGATATATACATAGCCTGCATATTTGACAACACACATTTAACAGTTTATTTTATCGACACTGCCATTATTCCCCATTTGCCGCTCAGACATAAATACATTTTCTCCCGTTCAATAACAAGAAGGACCCAGGTCTCATACCTAAGCAAATTTTAGAATAGTCTAATTACGGTTCTCAATTACTTTGTCGAAGTTCAGCGGGGTAAAGTTGGATAATACACGCTAAGAATGTATCAAGTTACTTCATCTTGCTTACCCTGTCCAACCTGTATTTAGCGTTTTTTTCAATGAGTGAGTTCGAAAGGGGGTTAAAAACGACTTTACTTTGACCATTTTGTGGTAGGTAGACCTTTTGTAAACAGGATGTAGTTAGCCTGTTTTAGGCCCGTTGAAAATACGACGATAAACGTTTTCGGAAAACTGGGAATGCCGACAAGAATGAGGATTAGGAATGCAGATTAGCAGTGTGGTTTGGAAAGGGAGATTTGAAATGCAGAGTGTGATTGCAGATTGAAAAAGCAGATTGTGAAGCAGATTGAAAATGCAGATTGGGAATGCAGATTGGGAATGCAGATTGGGAATCCAAATTGGGAATGCAGCTTGAGAATACAGGCTGGGAATCAAAATTGGGAATGCAGATTGCTAAACGTGTTTTGGAGATGCAGATCGGGAAGGTAGAATTCAATTGCATTCTAAGAACGAAAATTGGGAATGTGGATTGAGAATGTAGATTGGGAATACGGATTGTGGAGATTGCACACCAACCCAGTCATTGGCCCCAAGTGATGTACTCACGGGTGCAAAGGGTCGTCCCTGTCGTCCACCGCCGTCCCTCCACCAAGAGTGCGCCGGTAGAGGCGTTACATCGCAGGGCCAGGGTTCGACTCTTCTCTACAGTGTTCCCGAACACGTATCCAGAATTACATGTGAGGTTGCAGCCTCTGCGGCGACAAGCAACAGATTAACGTAAATTTATGTGAAGTTGTTGAGGAGAGTTCATATACGTCCTGAGGTGGGAGAACGGTTGGGCTGCTTTAATAATGCAACTGTACCACATGTTATTTATTTGTTAAAAAATGTTGTTCGTGTATAAAGATAATGTCAACGGAAGTTGTTCAGAAGGGTCAAAATGCAGCTTGCTATATGTGAAGCCGCTTGCGCTTGCTATGTATGCGAATATTTTTTTTTACCACGGGAAATTACATACGGAGTAGTGGTATTATTAAACAACTCCAATAGTTGCAGTCCATATATTTTGCATTCTTAAAAATATATTTAGCATATAAATGTATATTTTTATTAATGTCGGTTCGAACGATGGTTAGCGAGATTGCAATTTCGTTCGAACCTCTCATGAAAAATGTGTCCAAATGCATCCAAGAAATGTATCCAAATACCCACAAGAAATTTTCTAAATAGACCTAAGAAATATATTCAAATACATCCATGAAAGGTATCCAAACGCATTCAAGAAATGTATCTACACACATCCAAGAAAAATTGATCACGATGCATCCAAAAAATGTATCCAAGTAAATCCAAGAAATGTATTCAATAAAACATCCAACACTTGCGATCAATCAAGATTTTCATGTGGGACCTACTTTCAGAATCTATACTTTAGAACTTTAATTAAGACGGGCACGACTGATATTGGGGGATAATTTTTACGTCAGATTTGCTTTTTTTATCGATAGGACTAATTTTAGCGATTTGAGTGCATCGGGAAAAATTCCTTCCATGTGTGACTTATTATTGATCCGTTGTGTTAAGGGAGCTACAATAGTCCCTGATGCAGCTTTAATCGCATTGGTTGGGATGTTATCCCAGCCAGTGTTGTAACAACATTTAAACCACTAATGATTACTTCTACTTCGTTCGGGGCGGTAGAGTCAAAAATTGGCTGTTCAGGAATAATGTTCAGAGGGGAGTTGTTGCTAAGTATGGATTCACTTGGAGTATCAGACTAGGAATACTATTGGAGAAATTATTGCAGACATTTCAAATCGTTTGTGGATCAGTGATGACTCAGTTCATTTTTTCCTAGAAGGTTACTTATGATTTTCTAGACTTTATTGCTGTATCCTTGAGAGGTCACAATCAGATATTGGATATTGCTCCCACGAGCAATAGTAGTCAGTCTAGTGAACGCATTTGTGTATTGTTAAAATTTACCTCTACGAGTGACGGGATGCCTCTTGTATCTACGGAAGTGTCTGTCCTCCTCTTTTTGTGAGGTGAGTAAACCATGTGTCCTCCACTGATTCTTAGCTTGTTTATGGCTAAGCTCTTTTGTTATATGTGCGAAATGCACCTCGAACAGTTCAATTAATATGCTATGGAACTGCGTGAAAGCATCATTTGAGTTTACTGTGGATAGGATCTCATTTAAATCGTGAGCTCTCAGCGCCCCTTTAAAGTTTGGAATATTACGGTCGGTATATTTACGATAGATAATTATAGTCGGATTACGCTATTCGTGAGAATTTGGTTTTTGAATGGAACTTGGGTAATGGTCGAAGACTGTGGAAATTATCACAGCGACACGAATTACACTATTAACATCGTTGGTGAAAATGTTATCTATTAAAATTGGGGATCCAGCATCTGTACGCGTTGGTTTAGTAATTAATGGGTACAAGCTACAAAAAGGAAATTATTCCAAAAATCAGCAACAGAATTCCATCTATGATACTAAGCAGATTTACTTTGAAATTACCCATAATATTCACTTCCTTATGAACAGCATCAAGGCCACTAAAAATTTTGTTCATCTCCAACGAAAAATTGTCTACCTATACTGCAGAGGCTCTACGTTAAACCATACCTATTGTTTGAATTTCGTTACCACAATAATGTCGAAAAGAGTCTCAATTCCTGGCCTGATGAAAGATTGTTCAGGTCTCGGCCCAACTGCCAGCCTGTCCATTATAAATAAACAAACGCCCCTCTTATTCCCTTATTGTTTGTATTTAAAACTGTAACCTGATAAATCATATAACACCTGCAATTCATTTGTTAGTTTGGTTCCTCCACAGTTTCCTAGCACAGAAGGTGCAAAATGGTTTATTATGGTAATTTGGAAGGCTAAGGAAGTTCTGTTTCAAACTTGCAACATCAATTGCCATGCAAGTAAGATTGTTTCCTGTGCTTACTTGTTGTCGCAAGAAGCTTCTCCATTGAGCAACTGGTGTATGGCGACGCAAGCTGAAATTAAAACAAGAAAAACGGTATAATGTCAAACAGGATGGATCGTTTTTTAGAAGAATTTGTAAACGACGATACAAATCTTTAAATCCATGATCGAAATATGAACCAATTTTATAGAAACGATGTTTAAGATAATATGGTTAATAAATCTACATTCTATGCGATTTGTAAGATGAATACCCTCCACGATAATCTGTTGGAAAATGAATTAACATGAGGCCTATGAATTAACATGAGACTTCTTATGAATTTGCATGAGGCCTATGAATTAACATGAGGCTTCGTATGAATTAACATGAGGCCTATGAATTAAGAGTTTATCAAACTTCATACGGGTTGTGAAGCAACGTTGAATAATTACATTAGCAGTTCAATGTTATTCCTACGAGAACATAAGGGTTGAGAAGCATAGTTAAATAACCACATTAGCGGTTCAATGTTATTCCTACGAGTACATAAGGGTTGAGAAGCATAGTTGAATATCCACATTAGCTGTTCAATGTTATTCCTACGTGAACATAGGGGTTGAGAAGCATAGTTGAATAACCACATTAGCAGTTCAATGTTATTCCTACGAGAACATAAGGGTTGAGAAGCATAGTTGAATAACCCCATTAGCAGTTCAATGTTATCCCTACATGAACAAGAATGTAGTTACGCAACACCGCTCCTTCATATGAACAACTCCTTCAGACTAATTGTGATCCTGATCGGAATTTTTTTTCCCGTTGTTCGAGTAATTTTGTATCCATATAGAATTTTCCCAACTGATCATCATATAATTATATAGTATTGCAAGCTGTGTCGGTTGGAGCCTGTCGATCAGGCTGTCTGTCGATCAGGCTGTTTTCCAATTTTATCGCAATTGAATTAAATGTTTCTCTATTTTTGTGTACAGTCAGCTACAACCAGCAGTGCCAGTCAGGAAGCCTAGACTGTTTTCAATAATTATTTCAAATATACCTTACAAAATTAAAAGTATATTGCGTGTAAATTAAATCGATCGTAAACACTATAATTCGTCGATTATTACTCAATTGTTTTTAGTAAGAATTGCGAGTAAGGAACATAACGACTGCTTCCATGTATGTCTAATTTCGTATAATAAGGCTTGTCGTTATCGAGCTTATCTCATCGGCGTCGACAATGTCATCGGCTAACCGACTGGATACCCTCACAGATGTTTGTTGTTGACGCCCTGCTCCCTTAGTGTGTCCCACCTTGTATCCACTACTGCATCCCACCTTGCATCCACTACTGCATCCCACCTTGTATCCACTACCGCATACAATACATCATCACTGCAGTCCTTTCATCAAATGTTTATGCACTGTGCGTCCTATCATGTTAATGGTATACTCACGCCTGGGCCGCATGAGCCTCTGGGGCCGCCTGATCCTGACGGCTGCTAGGGTAGCCGCCCTCACTGTTTGCCACTGCTCTCGAGCGCGTCCTACGGTAGCACTGTTTGTGGGCCTATAAAGGAAGAGGAGGTGTGTATTCTATTACAGATTATGATGTGTATCCTATTACAGATTATGATGTGTATCCTATTACAGATTATGATGAGTATCCTATTACAGATTATGATGTGTATCCTATTACAGATTATGATGTGTATCCTATTACAGATTATGATGTGTATCCTATTACAGATTATGATGTGTATCCTATTACAGATTATGATGTGTATCCTATTACAGATTATGTATCTATTACAGATTATAATAACTGAAGCTGGATATAACAATAATTATTTGAATATATGTTTTGAATTCCATGTTCCAGTAAATATTCGGTTACAATAGGCATAATAGGCCTACTCATGATACGGTGAGAGGGCGAGATGAATAATGTAGGTTGGATTATAAACAGGATCTAAGATGTATGCACAGAAGGACTACTCATGATACCTTGACAGGGTGGAATGAATGATATAGGTTGGGTTATAAATGGGATTCAAGCTGTGAACGTCTTATATGTTGTCTCCGTCCCCCCCCCTCTTCCAAAAAAGGATAGTACACCGTTGATAGGCCACAGATAACTTCGCACCAATCATGTTAATGGTGACAATACTAAATTGATATCAATGGTAAACGGTTGTAACAAATGCGAATAAACTAAATCCCAGCCTGTTGTTTTGATTGTCAACTTGATTACCCGTGCAACGACGATGACCTTCTTATGACATAATTACACCTACGAATATAATTCAAATTTTGGATCTGCTTTAACATGAATCCCAACCTGGAGCTTTAAATGCTAACTTGGTATACCTTTTGTACGGCAATGGTACTCTGCTAGCCTCCACTAATAAGACCCTCTATCGAACCTTCGACTCACCTTCTCCGAGGTTCGACACCCTGTGCCAGAGCTGCCACGAGCAGTGCCAGTAACAGGCACTTGGAGGTAGGTGCCATTCGGACCTAAGGAAAAGTTAATGCCTTCTAAGGAAATGACCCTTCAGAAGTATAGGGTTTACTAGCGACTGATTTAACGTATGAATTCAAGATTTACGTATACAACAGAATTTTCCAATATCTCTCTAATGATCAATCTCTCTACTGAGTTGACACTCGTGATGACTCTATCTACAGAGTTCTTACTTGACTATGTGTTGACGTGCGTACTGTGTCAAAAAGGGCTCCAAGAACTCCAACACCCGGTACTATCCGTCACTGTTACGCCAAGGATGACTCCACTCATACAGGCCACTCCTGAGCCTCGACCACGACTTTTAACCTATGACGAGCATCCTCAGCTAAACGCTCTTGTTGTTGCTGGTGTGGCTCACATAGGCTCACACGTTTGTCTGGCTCACAGAGCTCTTCCGGTGGGCCATGCATGTTATCAAGAGTAAGGCACGTCAGTTCACTCGTCTTCGGGCAGAGACTACGATAAGTCCACGGTGTTTCATCATATTGCAATCTGCACGAAACGTGAGTGGACTTATCGCAAGGCAGAGATCAAGGCCAGCCACGCTCAGGCTTCCAGTTCAACTGGGTTTCATCATATTTAAATGTACACGAACAATCGTTCAACCTGCTCAACTAAGGATGCTGAAGATTGTCATAGTTTTCATTTCATCATATTTAAAACCCCACGTAAACCGAGTTAAGTTAATACAATAAGTTAATACAATAATGCAACAAATGATGCGTAAAAATGCTATTCATTGCGCTATGCTAATATTCATGAATGAAAGAGATCGGCATTAGGAAAACATTTGTAAAATTGGCTACATAAACTCATAAATGAATGTACACTGAACAATAGAGTGAGTGTCGATAGAGGGCTATCAACTATGGGTTCAGAGTTTAGAAAATATTACAAATGATGAACAAAATGATGATTGATGCGATGTGTTATTTGTAGCGTGTGCACGTCAATTACCTTCTGAGCAGCAGCAAATACCAGTAGCAGCAAACGTGGCAGCGAATGTTGCAGTAGCAGTGAACGTAGAAGTAAGAGTTGCAGTAAGCGTTGCAGTAAGAGTTGCAGTAAAAGTTGCAGTAGCAGTATGAGTTGCAGCAGCAGTAAACGTAGCAGTAAGAGTAGCAGTAAGAGTTGCAGTAAGCGTTGCAGTAAGAGTAGCAAAAGCAGTGAGAGTTGGAGTAGCAGTATGAGTTACAGTAGCAGTAAGAGTTGCAGAAGCAGTAAGAGTTGGAGTAGCAGTGTGAGTTACAGAAGCAGTAAGAGTTGCAATAGCAGTAGGAGATGTAGTATCAGTAAGATTTGTTGTAGCAGTAAGAGTTGCAGTAGAAGTAAGAGTTGTAGTATCAGTAAGATTTGTTGTAGCAGTAAGAGTTGCAGTAGAAGTAAGAGTTGTGGTATCAGTAAGATTTGTTGTAGCAGTAAGAATTGCAGTAGCAGTAAGAATTGCAGAAGCAGTAGGATTTGCAGAAGCAGTAAACGTAGCAGTAAGAGTTACAGTAAGAGTATCAGTGAGAGTCGCAGTAGCAGTGAGAGTTGCAGTAGCAGTAAAAATTGCAGTATCAGTAAACGTAGCAGTAAGAGTTGCAGTAAGAGTTGCAGT
>SDVV010032156.1:0-11461 GCA_016164225.1 Gammarus roeselii
AATAGATGAAGCGATCACTTGTTTTTAGTTTCTTGAAAAAATCCACAACAGAATACCACGCACGCATTGATCTCAATCAACTATATTTTTCGTTTCAAAACCCTCCATTCGCCAGTGAAACTTCTGACTGCTGAACGCCTCTCCTCCGCTGATGCTGAAACTCGCGTCACGTCGAGGATTTGTGAAGAGCGGAATTAGTGAGATTATTATTATTTTAAATAATTTAATTCCATCTTCTGGCAATGGGTTTTCATTTTATTACACATATAACTTCATTATCATATACACTATTTGAATTAACGTAAACGAAAGTTTAATTTAATTCGTCGCAGCTCATCGCTAGTGGGCCGCCGGTTCTTATTTTATGTAACATATTATAAATTACAATATTATAATCAATGATCAACAGGTAACGTCTATTTTGAGATAAGAATCAGGAATTCCTGGTGTTGGGAAGTCAGGTTGGACAATTATGAATATATGGGGTGGGGAATTCGAGAATACATGGGGTTGGGACGATAATATTGGGTAGATAATTACGGTTGGAAAATAACATGGGGTCGACATTTACATGGGTAGAAATAGTGGAAATATGGGGTTAGATAATCCTGCGAACATGGAGTTGGGAAACTAAGATCTTGTGCTAACACATTGTTCAGATACTCTGAAAAATTTTAAGGATAAAGAGGGGGTTGATAGACGACATAGTTTATGCATAAAGTATTCCATAGCACTGAATATCTACACTTCATTACCTCTATGAAATGATTAACAAATTGGTAATCAAAATAATTCAATACTGGTGTAAAAAAGTGGGATGAATATTCTTCTGCTATAAAAGATAATGCACGATATACTTTTATGGGACAATGATTGTATCATAACAAATGGAACGGTGATAGGTAGAAATAATTCAAGTAATTCTATTCATATCGAGTTTAATTGTCAAAGCTGGAAGCTGCCTATCGTTCCTCGATAAGACTGAGCTCGTATTTTAGTTATACTGAAACGATTGAAACATTCGAAACATAGAAGTAGGCAAACGCAAATTAACCCCTAGGGTAATTGTCAGAGGCAATTGTGGTCAGAAGGGCATAGAAAACATATGTTTCGTCATAGTATAAAAGATTAGATGGCGGCTCAATATTAAGTTTATGGTGGTAGTATTTTCGGACATATTCAAGAACAGAATGCATTTTCTGGTTTCTGGTAATAATGTATTTATTTTATATTTGAAGGCAACGTTACGGTTTTGAATTGATCGGTCAATAGATGTTTATTAAGTCTATCCTCGAAGGACGTGTTAGATTTAAGATTCTTGAAGTTTGTGGGGAGGCTGCTCTAGAATTTTGGGCTAGTGATCGAAAAAGCTCTACATACAGTTTCTGTTTTCATGTGATCTACGAGCAGAGTATCGTTATTTCTTGGGAATCGATTGTTCTTTTCGCCTCGAGAATATATGTGCCTTTGGCCGTCGTGTAAATTTTTTTTAAAAAGATCTTTATGAATTCTGATTGGCTCACGGAGTGCCAGTTTGTTGTCGATATTGAGCCACTGCAATTTTTCGAGGAGAGGACTTATGTGGTCTCGTTTTCAATGGTTACCATCGCATGTTGTTCTTGCCGCAAAGTTTATTCAACGTTGCTATTCCTTTCTTTGAGTTTTGGTGCATTTCCTTAGATTGAAAGACAGTAATTGATGAGAGAAAATACTAAAGCGTGAAGATCTTAAAATAATACGCCTTATAGTAAAAGTTTTACTGGAACATTTACCCGGTGGCGCATCAGGCGCAGCGCTCTCTCATCAACACAACCTCCTCCTACTGCAGTCAGTCCCACACTAAACCAAGGAGGTATATTAGGAGGAGCGAGCATTCGCTCATTTTTATGAAGCCAGTTTTGGTGCTCGGTATATCGTACTCTGGCAGCCTCAGTGCTGTGTCAGACACGGTTCAGGAAGGGTGTGGCAGCTCCTGCTCTAAGCGAGCATGGTGCCCAGCAACTGCATCGGCAGAGCTATGAAAAGGCTTGCAAAATTTATAAAGTAGTCAGCCGACCACGCACAGCACCCACACAACCTACCCGTCCGACAGTTGCACTAACACTGACTCCACGTCAGACCAGGCATCTGAGCACTAGAAGTGGCTTCATTCGAATACACACACAACGCAGCTAATGCTCCCTCCTATTATACCTCCATTCACTAAACTCACTTCCAGTCAAGACCCTGTCGTCTCAATGTGGCACTGATGCTGATGTGAAAGTATGTAATTATGCTATTTGTAGACAAGTACTAACAATTTTGAACATTTTATTGAACGATCAAAATTATGATTATTGAATTATTCAAAAATAGCTTGAAGGAGAGCAACATAAAATATCACATTTAAGAGATTTGAGCGAGTTTTAGTTTTATGTAGGATTTTAAATACCATACGTGCTTAATAGGGTTAAATTACTTACGGCTGTCTCAGCGTCTTAAGTTCTGATGGTTTACGGGAAGGCAATATTTGGATCTCATCGGCGTACATGACCATTTTTGCAGTCAATGTCATTTGCAAAATCAAGGAACAACAATGGGCCAAGTATCGAACCTTGAGGGACCCCAAGGTTCGTTATCAAGTTTAACTGATTGTTGCCGATTTGTCCGATAACTTTCAAACCAAATAGGGTCTATTCCTATGTTACGGAGCTTGCCAAAAAGAATTTTGTGACTTACACTGACGAATGCTTTTGATATCTGCCCGTCATCAGAGTTTTCATATAGATCATCAGTAAGGCTCATAAGTGCGATAGGCAGATTGACAGTCATTGAACAGCTTGTTTGATTCGAGGGAATCAATTAATTGGATAGATATTACTTTTTCTAGATGGCGTATGCTGGGCTGCTGCGGATATTGTGGGCGCTGCTCCCGTTAGCCGACAGCGCCGACATGGAGGCGTTGATGCCCACCGACCGCCGGGAGTCGATAGCAGGGGACTGGCCGCAACCGAATAACAGAAAATCATTATTTCGTTAATCGGAAAACGAATTTTGAACTGCGATTTTAGTTCGGCCAGTTTAATTATCAATCGGTTAAACTACTTTCGAATACAGTTATCCTAATATAAGGTCGTTCCACTGATACCGGCTGGTCGTATTTTGCCGCTTCTTGTCGGATATGGAGGAGTGTGGAATGAGTGTCCGTGAGCCTGAGTTACCTAATCGTCTGTAAGGCTTCATACATGATACAGATACAGCGATAAGATAATTCCATTGTAGAGTTGATACATCGTTACCAGATGATACATCGTAGAGAAGATTATCATTACGATATCAATGAACAGTTTGCCATCTTATAATACCAACAACTTTTCATCAGTATTAGTTTTTTCTCTACTTTATTCGATTATTTCATCAATAAATTTTCAGCACACTATATCTGATACAGACTAGCTTCTAAGCTGATCTGTTTGCTGGTGAAGATGTAGATTAATCTCATGCCCATGAAACTACTTCATCTTGTCATCGTTCCTGATGTGGAAGGAAGGGGGGCAGAATGTATATGTATCTTATCTAGAACTCTGTGATATATGTAAGTAATGATGTGGGAGGAAAATATGTTCTTTTTTATCACAGTGACCATGCATAATAAACTCCCTGGTCCCAGTTGTAAATGTTGAACCCATATTCTGCCTCCCATAAGTTTCGATATATACAAGAGGTGCTGCAAAATTGTCCCGGTCTCGAGTAACTGCGAATAAACTGCAAGTTCATCCCATTGACGGCCGAGTGACTGCACCCGCTGCTTGGTTATGAGGACTCACGCCTTTATGGAGGTCATCCTAGAAAGGAGCGCACTAAATGAGCCTTCACGAGAGAAGCGTCCTGCCTTGCGAGGCCCGGGGAACGAAGGAGAGGAGAAGAGCAGGCAATATATCATAGACGGCCGTCAAAATAGATTTTCGCACTATGGTTAGTTTAAAACAATAAAGTACATACACCAAGTATTTATCGATGAAAAACTTGAACCAATTTAACTGAAATTTATCAAATAATCGAATAAAAAGTTCTTTTTTTTTAGCAATGGTCGATTTCCGAAGCTTTCCATTGTTTGCCCATCAATTGGCAGGAAGCAACAGCTGGGTATGCTATTACTGAACAAGACCTTGGCAGAGAGCCACAGCGGAGTTTGCAATTACTGGACAAGACCTTTGCAGGGAGCAACAGCAAAGTATGCTTTTACTGAACATGACATTGGCAGAGAGCAACAGCGGGGTTTGCTATTACTGAAGAAGACCTTTGCAGAGAGCAACAGCGGGGTTTGCTATTACTGGTTAAGACCTTTGCATGGAGCAACAGCGGGGTTTGCTATTACTGGACATGACCTTTGCAGGGAGCCACAGCGGAGTTTGCAATTACTGGACAAGACCTTTGCAGGGAGCAACAGCGGGGTTTGCTATTACTGAAGAAGACCTTGTCAGAAAGCAACAGCGGGACTTGCTATTACTGGATAAGACCTTGGCAAAGAGCAACAGCTGCGTTAGCTATTACTGAACAAGACTTTTGCTGGGAGCAACAGCGGAGTTTGCAATTACTGGAAGAAACCTTTGCAGGAAGCAAAAGCGGGGTTTGCTATTATTGAACAAGACCTTGGCCGAGAGCAACAGTGAGGTTTGCTATTACTGAAGAAGACCTTAGCAGAGAGCAACAGTGGGGTTTGCTATTACTGAAGAAGATCTGGGCAGAGAGCAACAGCGGGGTTTGCTATTACTGAAGAAGACCTTGGCAGAGAGCAACAGCGGGGTTTGCTATTACTGGATAAGACCTTTGCATGGAGCAACAGCGGGGCTTGCTATTACTGGACATGACCTTTGCAGGGAGCCACAGCGGAGTTTGCAATTACTGGACAAGACCTTTGCAGGGAGCAACAGCAAAGTTAGCAATTACTGGACAAGACCTTTGCAGGGAGCAACAGCGGAGTTTGCAATTACTGGACAAGACCTTTGCAGGGAGCAACAGCGGAGTTTGCTATTACTGGGGAAGACCTTTGTAGGGAGCAACAGCGTGGTTTGATATTCCTGGACAAGACCTTTGCTGGGAGCAACAGCGGGGTTTGCTATTATTGAAGAAGACCTTGGCAGAGAGCAACAGCGGGGTTTGCTATTACTGAAGAAGACCTTGGCGGAGAGCAACAGCGAAGTTTGCTATTACTGAAGAAGACCTTGGCAGAGAGCAACAGCGGGGCTCGCTATTACTGGACAAGACCTTTACAGGGAGCAACAGCGGGGTATGCTATTACTGAACAAGACCTTGGCAGAGAGCAACAACATGGTTTGCTATTACTGAAGAAGACCTTAGCAGAGAGCAACAGCGGGGCTTGCTATTACTGAAGAAGACCTTGGCAGAGAGCAACAGCGGGGCTTGCTATTACAGAAGAAGACCTTGGCAGAGAGCAACAGCATAGTTTGCTATTACTGAAGAAGACCTTTGCAGGGAGCAACAGCGGAGTTTGCAATTACTGGACAAGACCTTTGCAGGGAGCAACAGCGGGGTATGCTATTACTGAACAAGCCCTTGGCAGAGATCAACAGCGGGGTTTGCTATTACTGAAGAAGACCTTGGCAGAGAGCGTCAGCGGGGCTTGCTATTACTGGACAAGACCTTTGCATGGAGCAACAGCAGGGCTTGCTATTATTGAAGAAGACCTTGGCAGAGAGCAACAGCTGGGTTAGCTATTACTGAACAAGACCTTTGCAGGGAGCAACAGCGGAGTTTGCAATTACTGGACAAGACCTTGGCAGGGAGAGGCAGAGGTGTTTGCCATAACTGAACAAGACCTTTGCAGGGAGCAACAGCGGAGTTTGTAATTACTGGACAAGACCGTTACTGGGAGCAACAGCGCAGTTGGCAACTAACTGGACAAGACCTTGGCAGGGAGCAGCAGCGGGGCTTGCTAAACCTGAACAAGACCTGTCTGCGATTAGATACGGCAGGATCATTGACAACGCCCTGCGGCATCATGGTCACCCCTGCATTGTTTCGAGCAAGAAATTAGATAAGTATGTCTTTTCCAGCATGTGATGAGTACAGACTAATTTTAAAACCTACAGACTGCATTTCAAGTCGATTGAATCTTCCCTCGTTAGTCGGCCAAATTGAACGACATTTATATACCTCATGCGTTGATGATTCATTTGAATACAAAAATTCAGCAATAGAAGGCGTACTCAGGTCTGCAACATTGATATTGCATAAATTATGACTCACACAACTCCCTAGACACAGACGCAAATCCTGCACATGAACTCCTCAGCACGGATTATAGTCCGTCCACGTGTCCATAAGTTTTTCTCAAAACCATCTATCTTCTTCATTCCGCCCCACTCTGTTGCCAGCTCCTGCTACAAGGTTGTGTCATCAGGCCGATCTGCTTTGACGGAGGATGAAGAAGCCTCGGGTTATTGATCCCCAGTTGGCAGGGCTTTCCACAACCCAGGAGAGTAATATGAGGAAGATGAGAATTCAGTAGACGAATGTTATATTATGCCCAATATTTCGGATTGAATATGCGACGTTTATATAAACTTTAGTTTCGACCGCAATGAGGACCACACTCGGTGTAGGATCTCAAAGCGCCCTCTGTCGTTGCGCAGAGGGGCTTCGGTAGAGCTGTTTCAATTATTCCCCTCGCTTCAGTTCTGGAAGCTCGCGAAACCACTTATGTTCATATCTAACCTAACACCCTGTATTATCGCGTGGATGCTCACGAAGATGAGGTGTGCATGCATTTGCCTGGGAATAATGTGTGTGTTATCTATATTTTGAATGCATGAAAATAATGAATACTTTATATAAGATATTAGGAAACATATGAAGTTTGTACTCATGGAATTTAAACATGTGCAAGCAAATGTTCTGAGAGGAAAATCAATACGTCACTCGAGCAACGTGTTTGTTTTGAATGTGTTTCATTCTGTGTCTGTTGGATGCAAGTCAAACACGCTTGATATGAAGTGACGTGCTCAGGGCACAATGTTCATATGGCTGTTCTAGCAGAAACTGCTACTGCATATTACACTTTGAGAACTAATACATCATTTTGGCATATGGTAATGACTCGGAAAATAATGTGGGCTAATTTTATGACGATTAAAAACTACTGTTTGGAGTCTCTAACACTGTGAAGTTTAGAAAGTTTAGTAAACTATCGCTAAAAGTGAGCTGTAAATGAGTGTATGGTTATGTTCAATTGTATAACCGGTTGAATAATCTTTCTATATGCCCTCGTGATGAATCATTTGCATAAACACAAAATTACAGCGTTAGCGACCTACATATTTTGTAATCAGCGTTTTTACCTGAATTTAGACTGTTTTTCCCTTATTCGGTGCTGGTGATTACCTTCACTATAACCTTGGGTTACTTCCAAGCACCGCTGATGACAATTTGAATAATACCTAACTTCAAATAACCAACGTAAAATATCAACTGGTTGTCAAATTATAGACCACTAAACCTCATCGCCCTTATGTCATACTTCCCAACTTGAATAGCTACGGAGTTGCTTACTGTGGCGATGCATGACTTTCCGTTTACTCTAATCAAACAACTTATTTATGTTTAATTGACGTTTGTTGACCAATGCGAGTACGCGCGATGGTTCACTTGTAAGTAGATATACCATTAGCGAATAGCAACCATTAAATCCATACCCAGTAATATAAAACAATTTGATTTTTTTAAAATAATAATTCATTTTTTTGTAAGTATTTTGATCCCAAACCAATTTATGTAACAATAATTGTCATCATATGCATTTCCACGACGCAGAGGATGTTTAACTGAAATTGTTCTAGAATAGCCGCGCAAGCGATCATCGATTGCCGGCAGCGACTTGAACCACCTGTCCGTCTCCTTTGTCTAGCTGGAGCTCTGATATTGGTTGGTCAACAGGCAGCTGGCGCAATGCCGGGAGTGGCAGCTCCCAATTCGGACAAGACGATTTGGGAAGGAATTGACCGGTAAAGGGTGCCAGGAAATACAGGTCGGGAAGATATATTAGGAATAAACCAAATTGGACCCGATATACAGAAAGCAGATGATTTATTATGAGTATTAGAGGAAAGTTCGTTGCCGAGTTAGAGAACATATGTGAAATTACTTGTAATACGTTGCCATAACAGGCTAAAAACTGCTAAAAAGACTGTGAATGAGCGTCATGAACCCCAATGATGAATAATATAAAATGCCTTATAGAATATGTGGACGGTACTAGATATCACTAATATTGGTGAATAACTTGTTTTTAAAACATGGATACGTGTTGTGATTTAATAAACATAAAAAATTGATGAAGGCTCCTAAATAGTTCCGATATCTGTCCACTTAAGATAAACTGTGTCGTGTTATGTCTGTAGGATAACATTGCAATTGTTACATAACCTTTTCACCGACCGAAGCTCATAAAACTTCGTTATCTGTTAAAGAGTCTATTTCTTAAAACATAATTAAAACCGCAGAAGACTTGCATTATTTTCGCGAGCAAATTAATGAACAAAATGTAACGCGATGGTAATTAGGTTGGATGCCTTGTAGATTACCTTTTTAACCGGCATTGATTACTACTGGTCAGAAAGAAGTCTAGGGTCATTGGGTTCAAATGACCCGAGACTGGGTTCCAATGACTCTCCTCCGTCTCCCTCCACTGCAGTCCAACCCTCCTACAGCCTCCATCTCCTCCCCTCGCTTTCAATCCATTACACTCCAGCCCACATACAGCCATTGTACCCTCCCTACGTCTTCCCTCCATCAAATACGTGAATTTAAACGCAGATCATTTGAGTCAACAGCCACTCCAAATATGAATTTTGAATAAAAAATATTACGTATGGGATTTGTGGCAGAACCATTTTTCTTATTTTTGAATGTAATTAATGTCGTCCCTATGGAACATGTGTTTAAGTGGAAGACTCCATAAGTTGTTACCACTGTTAGTCGTGACTATTCACTGCTGAGTCATCGACAAAAAAACAGTTTTCAGTCCATCACTAAATTCTGGACAGCTTAACGCAAATCTACTGCTGTCATGCCTTGGTAGTGGTGCTCAGCTTTCGAGTGTACAGCTCGAGATGATTGATGGGACACTGGTTACTAACAATCAGTCGAGAGCCATCGTCAGATGTTTAGAGTCTGCATCGCAAGAAGCTGTATCATTTTTCATGCATGGAGAATGTTTAATCTTCCGTTTCTCCTCTTGCGGTATGACCATAGTTTTGCCCCTCCGTTGCAGGAGTATTGCCCTCGGGATATGTATTTTGCGTCACACCAATACACCGCTTCTTGATCTTGTCATTACTGTTATTGCATTTCGGTAAGGCCTTGTTTCCGTTCGATCTGTGTCATCGTCGAATGTTCGTGCGTACGGTATTTCAAACAAAATTAATGTGTACATCGTTGTACAACATCCATCCGTTGTGGCCTCTTCATATTGAGAGATCTGTCACTTCGGATGCATCGGATAACGTTTAATGTTATATACTTCGATGATAGTTAGAGCTGCTTGTTTCGACACTAGTTTAAAGTAGCCTTGTGGTAGCCGCTTCATGACTTGCTCAGCTGGACAGGGTTTCATTTGATGGAGAATTTTGCTATAGATGAATCTTGATCGTAACACGGACACGTTTGACGATCAATGTGTATGATTCCTGACACGTTCACACGCAAGACAATCAATGTGCATGACTCCTGACTTTTCTCCTTCGCTCCCAACGTTTTTCAACAGCTCATAAGTAATTTCCAAGGAATTTAGATTGAGCCGATGGCCCATTACTCCCTTGACTAATGTCTTAAATATCTGAGGGCCCATTACTACCTTGACTAATGTCCTAAATATCTGAGGGCCCATTACTCCCTTGACTTATGTCCTAAATATCTGAGGGCCCATTACTACCGTGACTAATGTCCTAAATATCTGAGGGCCCATTACTCCCTTGACTAATGTCCCAAATATCTGAGGGCCCATTTCTCCCTTGACTAATGTCCTAAATATCTGAGGGCCCATTACTCCCTTGACTAATGTCCCAAATATCTGAGGGCCCATTTCTCCCTTGACTAACGTCCTAAATATCTGAGGGCCCATTTCTCCCTTGACTAACGTCCTAAATATCTGAGGGGCCATTACTCCCTTGACTAACGTCCTAAATATCTGAGGGCCCATTACTCCCTTGACTAATGTCCCAAATATCTGAGGGCCCATTTCTTCCTTGACTAACGAAATGAATTCAAAGGTACCATTATGAGACGTTGTCGGAGAATATCAATGTGTTCTATTATTCTGAAATTAGAAATAGATTTACAAATCGTTCATTTTTTTTGCTCAAAGACTACTGCGGTAAATAAAGTTGGAGGTCTCCCTCATGAGGATTCGTAGGGATTCTGCAAAGTACCCGAAATGCGGTACCAAAGGGTGTGCACATTGAATAGTTTCACGAATGTATGAGAATATAGAAATTGGATGCATGTCTAGATAATCCTAGTAAAGAAATAAAACTACGTTAAGGACAAATATGACTTTATTGTACCTCCGAATAACTAACGATAAATCCTCTCAAAATGACGAACCCATGAATTTAACACGCAATATAAGTGTTTTAATGTATCGAAGTTCGGAAGTTTGGAGGCTGGGACCATAACCCAATCTGTTTAAAAGGATCCGCTGATGGAGGGATTTGCCTGACTATTCTTCAGTACCACATTTGTCACCAGGAGTAATGGCTGCCTAACTAATACTCCTCTCGGGAAGGGGAGTAGCAGGATTAGGTAGGAAGATGTCTCGAGCTGGTCCATGAGTGAGAATCTTCTCGAAAAGGGTTTTTCTCACTGCTAGAAATCTGAAAATATTGAGAAGGAACATGACCCCATACAATAGATTCAAATGTGTCTATGAATGTCCCTTTATTCCAAAATCTAATACCACAATAGATCGATCATTGACTTTTGATAAGTAATAATTTTACAGAATGATTTCGATTATTTGGTTCCGTGCTGTTGCTTAAATAAAAGCTGTCAGGAAGACAATGTTCATTAATTTAATCCCTTTGAGAATAACGTGGCTGATAATAGCAACTAAGGATGTGAGCCTCATTAAAAATGGTTGAGAATATCAGACTATTGCGGCGAGAAAAATTGAAATTAGGTGTACTTAAACAAATTGATATCAAGAAGTCGTTAACTGTCCTACGCACTGGAAGAAAAAAAAGATAATATAATAGGAATTGTTCTGGTACAAAAGAATTGCTGACCGCGTCAACCCATGTAATTCAATAGAATTCAATAAAATCATTCAGTAGGTGTCACCAACCAGCAAAATGTAATTTCCTCAAAGGGAAACTTTTATGTATGAAGGAGGGTCATTAAAACGATTCACATGCATATGTGTGTACTCGCACAAGCACACACGTATGTTTGCATGTTTATATAT
>SDVV010032157.1:0-11461 GCA_016164225.1 Gammarus roeselii
CATGCACGCGCGCACACGCACGCACGCGCGCACACACACGCACGCGCGCACACGCACGCACGCGCACACACGCACGCGCGCACACACGCACACGCACGCGCGCACACACGCACACGCACGCGCACACGCACGCGCGCACACACGCACGCGCATACACACGCACGCACACACGCGCGCGCACGCACACACACACACACACACGCGAGCGCACCCGCGTGCGAGCACTCGTCATTTGAGTTGATATTTTATCAGAATCATTGTCTAGAAAACAGGATGAACTCTATTCTGCTGACAACCAGATGTCTAGCAATTTGATAAGCTAGCTACCTATACTGTATCTCGTTGTTGAGTGGTGGTGCCTCAGTATGTAGCAGTAACACAGCCGGATGTCTAGTGAGTTGATTAGCGAGCTACCAATAACTCTTTGAAAGATACTACTAACACAGCTGGTTGTCCTGTGAGTTCAATAATAATATAGTTTTTCAACTTCTGATGTGGAAGTCATCCTCTGAAGTTTGTACAGTACAACTATATTTACAAATATTTATGCAGTGATGTGGTAGGTTGCAACTTCTCCTCGCAATTGACTTGACCGTAGGTTGACTGTTGTAGTTTTGAGGCCACCTGACCCCGTGTGAGATATTCTACCAGCTTCATTGATGGTGGAAGATCAGACCATTAGTGTACTAGGGCAAGCTGGGGAGGAAGAGTGCATGAGACAAAAAAACAAATTAACCAAAGATGTTTACGAGCATTGGTGGAAGTAATGGCACTGAATGGCTGTGACTACCTGACCATCAGGCGTTCGCAATTGTCACCCAGAGTGGTAAGCAGTCATTTTGAGTGTAAAATGCTGCTGCAATCTAGTATTTATTCAGTTAGAATTATCCAAGAAAGAGAAAAGTCACCTTCCAGCTGAATGCTGATCAATTTAATTAGTCATGTGACGATGCATATGCAGTGTTACGAGACAATTTGTGTAGATGTTTTTTATGTAGCTAAGCGGGTAACTGCAATCTTAACAAGCTCTTTTTGACAAAACGCTGTAGCTGAAGTCCAACTGTACTTACGTAACGTTGTCAAGGAAGCTAGCTAATATGTTCTATTTTGTAGCATGTTGAAACTGCATTATTTTCTGGAGTTATGATAAAAACTTATTGAAGTAATGAAATCAACAATTTTCTGCCTACCACTCAGTAATTTTATCCCAAAACTTGTCTCTCTATAGGGCACGCCTGACAATCCGCGATGTGGGTTCAGCAATGCAGTGGTGCAGATCATGAGAATGCACGGTGTGGAGTATGAGGCCCATAACGTCCTTGCAGATGAAAGTGTAAGACAAGGTAAGAGACAAAGTGTGGTCCTTTTGATGCCTGCAAGTATTCTGTAGATGGACATATTCAGACACTGAGTGTCACATTGTGGCCGGGGGGCTTTCTACTGTTGAGCCAAGCTATTTTTCTCTCCCCTGTAACATGGGTCCCTACCTATGCATTTGTCTAAATTTGTTCATTCATGTGTGTATTCTTATATCTTGGACGATGAGTTTTCTTTTGTTTTGTTGCAGGTCATACCATTAATTATATATAATATCCTGCTTGATTGATCTGCTTTACCCAGAGTGCTTACTACCTGTGTAAACTTGATTGCCTTGGCTGCTACTGTGCTGGTATGGTCACCTTCTCATGCTCCTTTCCTCTGACCACCTTTTGCTCCTATAATCCATTGTTCCTTACCTGTGTCATTCCTAATCCTTGTTCCTCCCAGCTCCCTAATTTCTCCAACTCCTCTGAACATCCACAACCATCAGTACTGGAGAATATTTCAATATAGTTTACTTGGAGACCTGTTCTTTAATTTATACCTGTTATGGGTCAATAGTCAGATTTGCGCTTCCACCAAGTTGGAGCCTTCCAAACAGAAAAGAGGACTATATTGTCCCACCCGTAGCGCGGACGGTAATATTGGCATCTCCGACGGGATTTTTTCATCCTACCTAACAATAATCATTCTGTAATTAGTGGTTATCCTGAACTGGCAGTTCACAGTTACCTTATCCTTTTCCCAAATCCTTATTCTTAATGCCTAATCCACCAAATAAACCTAAACCCTTGGAGCATGAGTTTGGTGACTTGGAAACGTCTTCATCCATGAAGTTCCTCTCACGAACTCAGGACATTCCTCTGCCTGGAGCCGAGACAAATGTCGTACCTGCTTGTCGGCTGTTGCTGGCGCTAGTGGCGGTGCTTTGGCAGCGGCTGCAACGAAGACCAGTGTGACTCCATCCTCCTGTGATGAGGACCACCTGCCTGCAGTAGTTGCTATCCAGTCTCTTCTGGGACAGTTTGCCCACCCTCAAGTGCGGGCAGATTTTGTTCAGTTTCGGTTCGGCTGCCACATCACCGCCAACCTTCTACCGCAGATAGATCAGCTCCGCTGGTCTCTCTTCCCACGCTGGGGAGGAGGATCACTCGAGTTTGCTAAGGACCGGAGTCGTGTAGCGGCAGGTCACCTTAAGAAGCGTCTCAACAAAGTCCATAAATTGTGCATTCTGGACAACACTTGTGATGGTAGCCTGACCTACCGGCATTGGTACAACACCTTGGAGGCCATTGCTGAAAGTAATTACTGAAAAAAGGTCCCAGCAAGTGAGCGTTGTACACACATTCTTGTGGATGGTGACAGAGCAACTCCATCCGACTCATGGTTTGGCAGAGCATCCCCAGCTGGCTCGGCGCTTGGGCTAAGCCGAGGTGGTCAGACATCAGGCACTAGTGACTGCTCGTCAATGGGCACAGGACCACCAATGCCAAGTGTGATTCCCAAGACATCACGGAAGATTACCAAGAAGAAAGCCAAGAAGACCAAGACTGGGAAACATGGGAGGTAATCTCGGTAATTGACTTGTGTGTGTCATCCTCGGACGCTGTGGGATTTACTACCAGCTCCGTGGAATCTTCAGAGGACAGCAACGTTGAACAGAGTGATCCTCCCATGCCATCTGCACGTCACTACAGACAGTGCAATCATCATTCCACCAGTAAACAATGTGATGTCGTTACTCCTCCTGTCTTTGAGATGGACGGTCGTGTTTCTCTGAAGGAGTTTTCCATCACCTTTGGGGAAAATACTTCGACAAGAAGTTTGATGGTAATGATCATGACAAGACGCAAGAGCTCTGTTGGTACATTATAACTTTGCACACCTAGGGAGAGACAAACTCCTAGACATTCTGGCGGATCTTGTTTGGCATCCTTCAAAATATAGATTTTGTAAGGATATTTGCACCATTTGCCATCACTGCCAAATTTCCAAAGAATTTTCCACTGTTCTAAAACCTCCGATTCTTGAAATTCATTTGCAATATCCAGTTGAGCTCATGGCAGCGGATCTTGTGGCTTTTCCGAAGACCCCTTCAGGGCATGTTGGCTGCTTAGTGACTGTGGACCACTACTCAAAGTGGGTAGCGGTAGTGCCAATCAAGAATAAGCAAAGTTCTACTATCGTTCAGGCCTTAGCATCCAAAATTTTTCCTTTTCTAACAGCATTTCCATTCGCCCTTCTGACAGATAATGACCCGGAATTTGTTTCTCATGATTTTGCGGAATTTCTCAATAGTGTAAATGTTTCTCACCAACTTACTACTCCTTATTGTCCCTCAAGCAATGGTGCTGTGGAGTGAGTCAATAGAACTATTCAGGTTTTTTTTGCGCAGCTTAGCATTAGAAGGTAATCAATGGGATACCCATCTCTCTAAAGCTGTAATAGTATACAATTATACTCTGCATTCTGAACTTAAAATGTCCCCTTCAAAGTATATTCTGACTAAATCTCATAGTACTAAAGCAGATCTACTTCTTGGTGGAGGTAAATTGCAGGAACAATGAAAGCAAGGTCATCCCAGTTTTTTGCCTTTCAAGGTTAATGATCACATTTTGATGCGACTCCAGCACAAGGGCTTCCTGAACATCAATAAACTTGCTCCTAGGTATGGGGTAACCTATCAAGTCAGGGATCCTGAGAGCTTGGATATCACTTGTGCGCATCATTTTCAATTGCAAATATATAAACACCCTCCTGAGTATTTGACCAACCATGACTTGTATAAAGAACTGACAAATGACGTAAATGTTGATGGGCTTAGTGATGAGGTAGATGGTCTTGGTTGGGTTTCATCATCTAGCTCCAATTCCGGCGATTTTTCCCACCGCTCCCTTGGGGTTGGCAGGAGGTCATCAATGCGGAAGAGTAGTTCTTCTGAAGAAAAATCTTCCGCTGCGGGGTCAGGAAGTTCTGTGGGGTCGGAGATGTCTGATGCGCCACCAGGGGGAGATCCCTTTGGAATCCCGAATCTGATTGTTGAATTGCCTGATCTCTTGGACCAGTCTGCAGGAATTAACTCCTAGAAATTGTGCTGTGGGGGATGTATCTTTGAGATGCAGCAGGAATCAAAATTAACTTATCCTACATCAAATTTGAATTCAACTAAAGTTGGACTTTATCCTGATTTTTCTTTACTGGTTGCTAATTCAAATTTTTGTGATAATTTAGTTGCAAGTCCAACCCATGATTATTATGCCTTGATGCCACATTGGCAAGAAGAAATTTGGGAAATGTCAGATGCAGAGCATATTCCTCTGGCTCTGAGTGACTTGAAATTAAATCCATGTCTTAGTGAGTCAAGAACCTTAGAAGTGATTGACGTTTCCCCGACTGATCCTCGGGGACAATTTCTGGTCCATCATGGGTCAGTGGGAAACTTTTTTAATGTACCTGATTCCTATAATGAGTCTAATACCTTGAATGGGTCATTGCTACCAGTAATTCTAACGGCTCCAATAGGTCACTATCAAAACTTGAAAGTTTTATTGACGATTCTTTTAGAGGCTTTGTGGCAACAATTTGATCGAACATAAAATTGCAAAAGTTGAATCGGTATAGACAAAAATTGTTCACTAATTATTATAATTCTAAAAATAGTAATAATGAGAACGAGCAGGGACAGAACAAACAATTGCCATCTGGTTGTCTTACTCGATCTAAGGGAACTGTACAATCGTATCCTAATGTCCAACCTAAAATACTGGAACGTTTGCAACTTACTTTTCACAAATGTGATTAGATATTTTTGTTTTACCAGTGAAATTGGATAATTATTGAAAGGAAGTATGTTGTTCTATTGAACAGAGAACATCCTGATTTAATGTGCTTTGGGTAACCTGACCTTCATTGGGTAAGGTGAATTATTAATCCCAATAATGGGTGGATGCAATTAGGGGTAGTATATGCAAGGACCATGCGATGGTTCTAATTCTTGGTGGATAATTATTGTTTCACCTGTAAGGGAGGGAGGAGAGTGTGTAAACTAATTTTGGTTGGTGAAACAATGCAGTCAATTTATTACATTGTGAATTTGTCCATCATTAGATTTTGGGGTTGGTGTGATTTCAGGAAGTACCTTGTTGATGAGTTCATATTTGAGGTGGTCATCCTTTAAACAAAGTGGTTGCAGTATTGCGCAGTTATAGCTGTTATTCATTTGTGATAAAGTCATGATTAGATTTTCCACTTGTTCACTTTTTCACTCGTCAATGCATTCAAACCTGTGATGAGGTGATGAGATTGAATGATCTGTAGAGAGTTTTCTTGTAAATATTATTTAAAGCAACTGTGGCTCTATCCCTGCGGGTTGGATGTTACTACGGTGATTGGGTTAACATGAATACCCAATTGCATCAGTTGATGTAGCAAACTTTATTGAGATGCGTGCTCTGCAAAGTTGTCCCAGTTTGTTGAACGTCTGAGGGATACGACCAGTGTAGTGGCGGGCCATTCTAGTTGTTGCATCACAGGGTGAATTTGAACGGGATAGCTTGTGCTGGTGGGGAGGTATGTTGCCGGGGGGCTAACTACTGTTAAGCCAAGCTATTGTTCTCTCCCCTGTGACATTAGTCCCTACCTATGCATTTGTCTAAATTTGTTCTTTCATGTGTGTATTCTTATATCTTGGACGATGAGTTTTCTTTTGTTTTGTTGCAGGTCATACCATTAATTATATATAATATCCTGCTTGATTGATCTGCTTTACCCAGAGTGCTTACTACCTGTGTAAACTTGATTGCCTTGGCTGCTACTGTGCTGGTATGGTCACCTTCTCATGCTCCTTTCCTCTGACCACTTTTTGCTCCTATAATCCATTGTTCCTTAACTGTGTCATTCCTAATCCTTGTTCCTCCCAGCTCCCTAATTTCCCCAACTCCTCTGAACATCCACAACCATCAGTACTGGAGAATATTTCAATATAGTTTACTTGGAGACCTGTTCTTTAATTTATACCTGTTATGGGTTAATAGTCAGATTTGCGCTTCCACCAAGTTGGAGCCTTCCAAACAGTAAAGAGGACTATATTGTCCCACCCGTAGCGCGGACGGTAATAACATCGACTTGTGAGGCTCAGAGTTGAATTTTTGTTGACCCCAGGCAGTATAATTGATCATAGTTACATTTCAGGTAGCTGCAGTAACAACATGAAATTTGGTAATGCAAAAAATTTTTTTTTCAAGTAAATGACATTTGGATTTGTAAAAAAACATTGAATTGGAGAAGTACGGTAATGAAAACCTGTCAAATAGTTTGTTGGAAAATCAAGTTTATTTTTAATCATAAGATAACTATTGACGAATTTGCGTTTGTTTCTTTATCTAATTTATACCTACTTAACTCGATTTTTGCACCCACACACATTTTATTGAAACTGATCCGTTTCATTTCTTTTCTACTCAGGTATCAAGGAGTTCTCTAAATGGCCCACTATTCCACAAGTTTACATCGACAAAGAATTTGTGGGGGGCTGCGACATTGTGCTTCAGATGCACCAGAATGGAGAGTTGATAGAAGAGCTACGCAAGTCTGGAATAGTGTCTGCACTCCTGGATCAGGAAGTAAATAAAGAAAAGGAAAAATAAAACTTCTTGCTGTTAGATATAGCTTATTAACTAGCTATAGCTTTTTGACAAAATTGTTGATAAATTTGTATAGACTGGCAGATATTTAATTCCGAAGCATTCACATTGTGATTGACCAGTAATTGTAAAAGATGTATAAAATCTTAACCCGAATCTGTATAGATTATACTGTTTTTATTCAGGGTTGCTTTTTTGTATATGTCTGCTGTTAAGTGAAATGAGTAAAAAAAAGTGCAATATTGGTTAAATAGCTTCCCTAGCACCCGATGTACCATCGCATTTATGCGTCTGAGCCTTCCTATTTGATTTTTTTATAGAGGTCCCATACCCAATCCAGTGGAATTAGATACCGCGTACTTGGTGCACAAGGTTGATCGTACGTTTATGTGAGCAAAACTAAGTTTTGTTCTGTCGATCGCTAATGAATATCTTATGAAGTTATTTGCCCAGTCATACTGATAGTGTGCAAACTAAGTGGCCACGTTTTAGTCTGAGAGTAGCTACTGAACCTTACCTAATCGTGATGCCATATTTCTCATATTCCACTTTGCCTACAGTAACTTCATGTGGACCTTTTTGGTGGAGCTAATTCTATGCCTTCGTTTGATCATATATATTTACAAGTTTGTCTCGTTGCATTTAGAGTTGAGTAGAGCGCAAAATGACTCTGCTAAGTTGCGACCTAATTCTGTTGACCGTAAGCAAGTTCTAACAGTCTCTTCAATCAACTTTACTCAGGCCAATTCTAATAAAAACAGTTTACTGTAGCTATGCATTTCTGACAGTCAAATATATTTTCTAAGATAAAATACACAGCCTATGAATTGTATTACATCGGAGAATTGCATTAAACCGTATTATATTATTACTACCTCAGCGTACAATTTCTCTATTTTACCCGGACGTTTCATTATCTTGAATTTGGTTCTCTGCAAGAATGTTTAATTCATTTTGCTATATTCATTTGCCTATGATGCTTAGTTTCCTTCATTTAATAAACCAGTGCTGCCTCATGTCTAATTCAAAAAACGTATGTTTCAGGCTTGAAAGCAGTTTTGGCAGGCTATCCCTGTTTTTATCCCACAAAATCTGCATGTTAAACCATTGAACTGCATTTACGTTCTTGTCTCTTAAAAATTCTAATTAATTGGATGCTCTTCCACATTTGCAGTCGACATTCCAGATGAAGTACACGCTTCTCTCCTCTCAGATTAGAATAATGGTTTCAATCTTCACCGGAACTGAAGCAAGACTAGGTGAACTCCCGCAAAACGCGAGCTCCGATATGACATCAATAATGCTAAACTTCACCACATAAAATGGCATTTCAGTTGAGAGCTGCCCGTATTTATTTCAATAATAGTAAGATAGGTGTGGAGGAAGGTTGGGCACAAGAAGGTGTGGCCCTGATATTGAGTGATCGGTTGGATCGTAGCGCTACCAAATAGAAGGAGGTGTCCTCAAGATTGATGTGGGTGAAATTTAAGTTAGACGTAGAAAGATGGGCATTTGAGAGTGCTAACGGAACTGGCAGCATGAGGAGTGAAGAGGAGAAGGAGCAATTCTGGACTGACCTGAGTGAGTGTATTGAGAGTTTTGGAGGTCATTTCAATGTAGTTGTACTGCGTGACATTAATGCGAGAGTTGAAGATGTAGTGGTGGAGAATGTTATTGGAAGGTATGGCGTTCCAGGTAGAAATGACAATGGAGAAAACCTGATAGGTCTGTGTATGGAGCAGGAGTTGGTGGTCGGGAACAGTTTGTTCAAGAAAAGAGATATTCACAAGTACACATGGGTAAGGATGGCCCGTGGTGCAGTGGTGGAAAGAGCACCGATGGATTTTGTGCTGATATCGAGGAGAGTGGTGGGGAGGCTGTTGGATGTACTGGCGTTATGAGGGGAGGGGGGAGGAGTGTCTGACCATCTGCTGGTGGAAGGTAGATTAAGAGTGGAGCAGAAGTGTAAGGGCAACAAACGAGTGGGAGGAGGAAAAGAGGTAGTGAAAGTGAGTGGACTGAATGTGAGAAGCAGAGCCGAGGAGTTCGAGCAGGCGTTGAGGGAAGAATATAACAACCTGAGAGATGTGGAGGAAGAATGGGAGACGTTGAGGAATGCGTTGCTGAGGTGTGCTAAGAAGGTATGTGGTGTGCGCCGTGTAGGCGGATGCAGAAGGAAAGGTTGCGAGTGGTGGAACGAGGTCAAACTGGCGGTGGCACGGAAAAGAGAAGCGTTCGAAGAGTGGTTGAAGGTGAAGTCGGTGGTGGCTTATGAAAGCTACAAAGAGAGGAGAAACGAGCTGAAGCGGGTGGTGAGGAGAGCCAGAAGGGACGCTGATGTCAGGTGGGGCAGACTGTTGTGCCAGAATTTTGAGGAGAACAAAAAGATGTTTTGAAGAAGGTGAAGAGGGTGACAAAGGCAGAGACCGGAAAGGAAGAAGTGGTGAAAGATGAAAACGGCCAGTTGTTGTTGGAAAGTGGTGATGTACGAAGAGGTGGGTCGAGTATTTTGATGAGTTGATGAATGTCGAGGATGACTGAGAGGCTGACATGGTTGCTGTGGGTGGTGGTGCTCGGATGCCCAGTTTTGGGAGGAAAACTTGATACGGACATAACCAGGGAAGAGGTGCAGGAGGCGGTGGACGTGATAAAAGCAGGGAAAGCCCCTGGTTTGGATGGCGTTGCGACCGAGTGCCTGAAGAAGGGTGGAGTAACGATTGTCGAATGGTTGGTGAGGTTACTGAACTTGTGTTCTGTGGCAGGCTTGCGCCCTACGGGGGAGCCTATTATGACTCACGTTGAGGCTCTGGTGGAAATGAGGCCCAAATCAATCAATCAATCTGTGGCAGGCGTGGTACCGATTGAGTGGCGCAGTGCCTAGATTGTTCCGCTATGAAAGGGCAAAGGAGATGGAAATGAATGCTGCAACTCGAGAGGTATCAGTCTGTTATGTGTGGTAGGTAAGTTGTACGGGAGAGTGCTGATCAAAAGGATTGGAGGCTACGGACTGCGTAATTGGAGAGGAACAGTGTGGCTTAAGGAGTGGTAGAGGGTGGGCTGATCAGATTTTTGAAGTGAGACAGGTCTGTGAGAAGAACCTTGCCAAAGGAGAGGATGTGTTCTGGGCCTTCATGGATCTGGAGAAGGCATACGACAGGATTGACAGGAAAGCGCTGTGGAGGGTGTTGCGTTTGTATGGAGTGGGCGGACAATTGTTAAAAGCGGTGTGTCAGAGGGGGAAGCGAGGTGAGCGATTGGTTCACAGTGGAAGGGGGACTGAGACAAGGCTGCGTGGTCTTCCTGGCGGTTCAACCTCTAAATAGATGGAGTGTTCAAGGAGGTGAGAGCGAGTGTGCTGGGTCGTGGCTTGGAACTGTTAGAAGCGAATGGGCGGAGTTGGCAGCAATGGGCGGAATTGGCAGTTGAGCCAGTTGCTATTTGCTGATGATACGGCCCTGGTTGCGGATTCAGAGGAGAAGCTATGTATGCTAGTGTCTGGGTTTGGCAGAGTGCGTGAGAGGAGGAAGCTTCGAGTGAACGTGGGTAAGAGTAAAGTAATGAGATGCTCGATTTGATTTGATTTGAGCCTCATTTCCACCAGAGCCTCAACGTGAGTCATAATAGGCTCCCCCGTAGGGCTCGACGATCATTGATTGAAGCAGGCTCGCACGTCTAAGTGTGCGAGGAAAAAACAAAACAACGCTTTCAACGTTAGAAAAAAGTGAAAGTTTTAGCAACGTCAGACGCACGCTGGTGCGCAAAAGAAAAAACGCTTACTCGAAACGGACCACCGCTCCCAATCCTTTAGAACATTAAGTGTGATATGTACGCACCCTAGTACGTACAGGTAGCATCTTCAAGATTAGTACAAGATCAGTGGCTACACGGGCAATAACAGCTCCGGCAGCAACGCAACCCAATATTTACAGCTACGCGGTTTAGTTGTATAAATACTAACTATTAATTTAGGTAAGATAAAGACTCAGATGCAACGATACGAATCCTCGCCTCCAACAACTCAGAACCTCGTCAGTTATATGTCCATACGTCAGTGCGCTCGGATAGCATCGTCGAAACCGGTACAAGGTTCACGGCTACACGGTCTAAGTCAGCTCCGGCAGCAACGCAACACACTGTTCACAGCTTCGCGGTCTATTTTATTTATAGTACAATTTAGTAGTAGATTGACTCCAACCGCAACGCGTCACAAGGTTTTATAGCTGCGCAATCCAGGTAAGCCCCAGAAACTGCGTATGGTCCGTGCACGCGCAGCGAGCACAGACTGAAGAAAAAAATCCCCACTCACAAAACCACCAACACGAACTCCCGCACAAATTTTCCAGCGTTATAATATTGTGAGACATGAACAAGAAAGAGCAGGTTCGTCACGGGCAGAAAAACTGCTCAGATTATTGATTTCGCACTGATTGTTCAAGGGTATTGCGCAGGGGGGGGGGGCATTGGTCTCTTGGGTCGCAAAAGAGCCCGATGAATCCCGG
>SDVV010032158.1:0-11461 GCA_016164225.1 Gammarus roeselii
CAAGAATATCATACGTAAGCATGAAAAATCTCGAACGGTTATACATAATTCTTGGTTAGAATAGGGCAGAATAGGTTTGGTTAGGATTGGTTGGGTTAGGATGACTAGATCTTTTAACCTAACATGCCGTGAATCTGATCCACATTGAATATCTTGTTACAAAAGCAAGGGACTTTGTTCATATGGAAAAAATCACAGATCAGAGGTAAAAATGCTACAGATGTTACCTGACCCTGTATATGCATACAAATGGGTGTATGTGTCTACATTGTGCCAGCATCGACCCCTATTACGCCTACAATATGCCGGCATATGTGCCGACATCGACCCCAATATATGCCTGCATAATGCCAACATATGTGCCTGTATCAACCCTGTATAAGCCTACATTGTATGCCGGCATACCTTGCATCGAAGATGGACTGTACAGAGAACATGCAAAACGGAATGAAATATACTAAAACGCTCGAGTTATAATAAAGCAGGAAGATCGATTCTCAACCATACCCAAAACATACATTAAAAACCATGATGTACGAGAAAAAAAATAGCATGTAACCAACCAAACAACTAACGTGAATAAGTTGCCAAGACACGTGACTGATTTACATAACTGAAACATATAGTACATGCTATCGACGTCAGATGCCGCAGAGCTTGGGGAGGAGCATCGTTTTTCCACTCAAGAGAAAATGAAACGCTGGAGGAAACTTTATAAGACTTCAACTTATACATATTAAAATAATCACTCATACCGCTTATTCTATGCTCGATATTATTTTACATATTTCTTCTTTGCTAAATATATCATTCCTGGATTTCCCGGGATCTCGGGATGGAAAGCAGCATTAATTGTCCTGGGATCATGGGACGAGTACGACTTTCAAAACCAGGAATTCTAATTCTGAGTACCAATAAGCTGCCCGGAGTCCAAACCAAGTTTGGATCCATCTACTAATATTCTCGCTTTATTTTATTAGAGGAAAATAGTTTGGGAAAGCCGAATTTCGATCGACAAGTTGTTACCAAAATAAAACTTTGTTGTCAACATGCTATCAAGGGTTACAGTTAAGGTAGCGTGAAGAAATTTGTTTTTATGTTTTGGTTCTGTGGTTTGAGAAGTAGCGCGTTTTTCAAGGAAATAATTTTGTAAAAGGCAGAATTTCAATCGATATGTTAGTGAAGTAGACTCTATCATCTACTCCGCTAGTAAGCGGACAGCGGTAAGAAGAGATGTTTTCTTAAGTATAACATTACAAAGATTCAAAATGCCCAAATTGTGGAAGTTACGCTGGAACATCTCACACGTAGCAAGGGTACATACATGAGCTTTATCATCTCACTTATTTCAAAGTTGAAACTGTGTTGCGGTGCAGACCCCTTCAATATCACAAACAATTTAGATGCTCTGGCTATGAATTTGAAGATTGCCGCAAAGAACAGAATCAAATGCAGGTACGAGATGTAACAGTAAGCGATGTTATACTCAGTAAATTGGGAGAGAAACGTGACAAAGTGATGGATGAGAGTTACTTGCTCATCACGAAGTGCAACCGCTTGATCGATGTGACACGAGTTGGTCGGCCTGTAAGTGCAAGAAGGGTTACCAACTCTAGAGATAAAATGTTTCTTAGGGGACATACTTTCCTTCAATAGTTTCTAGTAGTCAATACAGTTGTGGATCCGAGTCCAGATTTAGAGCCCTATGAAAAATTCAATTATCTAAGTAGTATGTTGAAGGGTGGTGCTCTAAGTGTGTTGGTGAGATTCACACGAACACATGACGAATACTCTCAAGCAGTAGCAATGCTCAAAAAGCAATTGGAGGAGCGTCCCGCATTCGCATTGCTCATCTCTGTGCCCTAGATGACTTGTTTAGGCACAAAATGGAGACAACTGTGTCACCTGGAGACTGCAGGAATAGATTGCAACAGGAGTACAAGAGTATCTGCTCAAAATAAAACTACTTCTCACCATTCAAGAGGCTTGCAGCAGCCACAAGTAATATACATCAGCTTAGAATTTGAAAAACTTCCGTGCTGCACTAAGAGAAGTTATTGTAAGAATGTAAGACTGTGACACACGAAATGAGACACAGTCATGGGAAGCAGAAGCCAACTGCGGGCACACAGAAGTCAACACAGAATGTGAATCACCCTAGAGGAAGTCAGGGGGAAAACCTCAAGCCGAGACCAGTGTTGGGTCATTTCAGGTAGTGACTTCTGGATGTGGTTTATGTTCAGCAGATAACAGTGTGAATAGATGCACAAAATACCAGACCACCGACGCAAAGCAAGCTCGAGTGTTTGATTATCAAGGTGGACCACCGAGCATCAGATGTCCGATCTGCAAGATATGTCAGAAAACAGTCAACATGGAGTTCTATATAACAAAATATGTAAATATCCAAGGTCAGATGGTGACAAGGCTTCAAGTAACCAGAAAAGTACAATTGTTCTAGTTTCTAGTTCTGCAACAAATGGTCCTGCTAGTGTAGCTACTGTAAATGAACTTGCAGCAGGATGTGGGAAGGCCAATGCCTACCCACAACAATTATAAGTTTGAAAACCAAAGATAGAACAAGATTTGCACGAGGATTGTTTGAGCACTTGGGGCTCAGAGATCCTTCATCAAGAGGGGAACACTGTGCAATGAAGACACATCTTGTCGTCATACCACCCTGACAATTGATGGTTTCAGTAGTAAAGGTACTGAAACAAAATATGACATTACCACGGTCACTATTGATGTACCAAGGCATGAAGACCATCTCCATGGTTGTGATAGTGGTTGAGACTTTAGCGGAAAGACTCGACATGAGCGTAATAAGTGAACTTGCTCAAAGGCTACCAGCCAGAGGACGTAACCTGGCTGTTTGGTTTGATAATACAATCCACTCTCCTAAAGTCAAGCTCGTAGTAGCCGACTATTATTATAGCTTCATCATTACTGAGATACAGGATGAAGGAGTTACAATAATCTCCTCAAAGCTCGGAGACATGGTCTCTGGACCCATAAACAGAGAGTCGACATCTCCACAGGTAAGTGTAATCATTGCACTCAAGGTTGCAGTCATCACGGAAGCTGAAAGAAAGTCAACCTATTGTGGAAGTTAGACGCAATCGATATATCGCCTGAAGAAGCTCATCCAGATGATAAGTCAGCCCTAGAGCAGTTCAATAGTAGCATCAAGCTCTCTGAGGGTAAGTATGTAGCAAGATAGCCATCGAAGACTGTTCGCCCCGCACTGCCAATCAATTACCGGTTGGCACAAGGGGGACCGGTGAGCAATCTCAAGCGTTCGAGGGCAGAACCTGAATTCTTGAAGCACTATGATAGTGTAATGCAAAAGCAATTCAATTGCCAAGAGTAAGGGTAAGTCACATGAAACCGATGGAAGTGTGCCATTATCTTCCTCACCATGCAGTGAAGAAGGAATCTCTTACAACACCTCTGCAGGTGTTTTTTGATTGTTCAGCTAAACCACACATTGATGCAGTAAGCCTGAATGATCCATGGTCCTGAGTTACCTCAAATGTTGATGCAATTCAGATTGGGGTCACTAGCCGCCCGTTCTGATATTGCAAAGGCATTCTTGATGGTAGGTTTGTATGAGCAGGACAGAGACTTTGCTAGGCTTCTATGGCCAAGAGATCTCAAGAATCCCGACAGCCCCATAGATACCTATCGCTTCAAGGTCCTCCCTCTGGAGCAACATGCTCGCAGTTCATTCTGAATGCCACACTTGACCACCACTTGGAAAAGTATGGTGGACAAAGGGGCATTACAGACAAGATTAAAAGGAACATCTCTGTCGAAAACCTCTTGACAACTGCATCAACAAAGACGGAGTTACAGGAATTTTATGGTTTATCCAAGAAAATATTGGGTGATGCTGGTGACAACCTCAGGGAATGAGCAAAAAATGACCCAGAGCTCAAGGTGATGACAAAGAAGGTAGGTGAGTCAAATGTCAGACCCACTCACTGTCCCTGTCCTGGGGCTTAGAAGGGACACAGTCCAGGACACCTTAGCAGTAGCTCCCATGGAGTTAGAATCAGATAAGCCGACTAAGAGAATCGTCCTGAGAGGGTTAGCAGCGGAATTTGATCCTCCTGGGTTATTGACCCCATCACCATCAAGGCTAAATTCTGAACGAAGAAAATCTGGCAGTGAAAGTTGAGTTGGAAAGATTATCTACCTAAAGCCATTGAAATTAAATGAGAGAAGATCAAGAAAGTGGTCTTGATGATGGGTGACATACCCATCAAACGCAACGCAGAAACGGGTAAGTCAATGAGCCTACACACATCTGTTGATACTTCCACGGTGGCATATGGAGAAGTTATGTATGGTGTCAGTGAAGGTAAAGCCACACTGTTAATGGCGAAGAGAAAGATTGCACATGAAAAAACGCTATGTGTGCTTAAGTTGGAATTGACTGCAGCACTTCTTGGAGCAAGGCTCACCAGGTATGTATGTGAGGCTTAAGAAAGAGAAGTCAACATTGAGGCCATTAACATGCGGTCAGACAGTCAAATTGAAGGCATACATGCAAAATCGAAAATTGGACATAAAGAAGAACTCTCTCTAATGCCTATTGGTCAAAATCCCGGTCAAAATCCAGCTGATCTCCAGGGGTGGGAATAACTTTCTGCTCAAATACACAGAGTAATAATAAATAGAGCAGAAGAGATCCCACCCCCAGAGCCTATCCTGCTTGCAGTTGCAAACAAATGTTGCGCTTTCAAGAAGTTAATCAATACCTTAAGGTGGGTGAAGAAATTCATCTAGTGCTTAGAGGGTAAGTTGAAAGGCAAATCAACAGGTAAAACCTTTATAAGGTAAGTTGGCATATAAATGTAAGAAACAATCAAAGAGTCTGACTCTCAAGACGATGGAATGGGCCCGGAACTGGATAATCAAAGAATATCAACAAGAGGCCTTTGCGGATGAGCTGAAATCCATTCGCAATCCCAGTTCCAAGGGCTCCATTCCTTTGATGAAACACCTCAACCGGATGCTCAGAGCTAACATATTAGTTGTGGTAAGTAGAATCATAGAAGCTGGGGTGAAGGAGTCTGTAAAGTATCCAGTCCTGCTACCTGTCAAGCATCGGATCACCGATATGATCATCAAAGAGAGTCACAAAACAAGGCACCACATGAGAGCGAATCACGTTGTTGCCAGACCACGTCGAATATGGTGGATGCCGAGAGCCACACAGAGAATCAAGGGCATAATTAGGCAGTGCATGCAATGTTGCCGGGAACGTGGGATGCATTTCCGTGGACCACCTACCCCCCTCGACCGGGTTATTGAGTTAGCCAGTCACGTCCTATTGAGGTTACAGTGTAGGTTATGCCGGACCTCTTTGTGTGAAGGAAGGGACTCAAATTGGCAAACGGTACATTGCATTGTACACATATGCATCCACACGAGCGGTTCACCTGGAAGTTGCCAAGGACCTGTCCGTAGAAGCATTCATTAGAACCCTATTTAGATTCTGCGCTCGCCTCTTCTATTCCCAAATATTGATCAGTGATAACGGATCAAACTGTGAGTTCCGCTAATATATTCCAATTTTGGGAAAAACATCACAATGTACAAAGTACCCTGAATCAAAATAAATGGAAGTTGCATTTCAACCCCTGTTGGGCCCCTTGGTTCTGAGGCTTCTTTGAGAGGATAGTGAAGATGGTAAAGCCGTGTCTTCAGAAAACGTTACACAGAGCTATGGTGACAGAAGGCGAACTGCACTCCGTACTTTGTAAGATAGAAGCGGATCTCAATGACCGCCCGTTAACATCTATCTCAGGCTCGGTTGATGACTATCAACCACTAACACCGTCCCAGCCGATGCACGGATACCGTCTTAACAGCATACACATATGGTGTGTTATTCCTTTGAACAATCAATTTATACATAGTAAATCTAAAATCGGTGAAATAATTAAGATAAGAACCTGTAACTGAGTAATTGTAGCTGTGTGCGAGCGGTGGAAGGCATTTCACTTTCCTAGCAGAACACACGAACACGGCTCTTGCCGGAACTTTTCACGACAAAAAAGCTGACACTCTGATCTTTTATGTAGCAGTCAAATAGAGTGAGAATTGCTAATTCAGCTATACGCCTAATTCACTGGGTAGCAAAGAATGCGACGGTATGAGTGGGTCTATGTGAGACAGAGAGTCACTGACAAAAAAAAAAACATAAAACAGAGAAAATATCATCATAATATACAAAATAAAAAAGTTTCCTCGAGCACGAGCAGTGTGTTATTCACGTGGAACAATAAGCTCTCTGTAACGTGTCACGAAGGAAGGGCTATCATGGTTGGTTTGAGGTCCACAACATGTGTGCGTTATACCCGCATGAAATAAGATCTTTCTATTTGACATTGATATCTTTTGCACAGTAATTAGCATGAATTCTTTATCAGACCCACAGATTAATCAATTGAATAGCAACGAATGCAACGGTATGGGTGGCACGGTAACAGAGTACACACCTTAGGCACGAAGAAACATATATATCTACATCGCGTATAAAAAAATTGTCCTCAAAGGCACAGACAATTTCTTTTATGGCCAGAACCATGCGAAGTCAATAGAGACAGAGCACGCTGTGGTAAAACTGCAAAATTCTGCAACAGTGCTGCCGTGTTTGAATTGACAGCTACTATTTGTTCAATGACAAATAGAAAGAGAGATCAGAGAAACATAGTATGTGAGGTTATGTTAGTGCTTTGTTGACAGGGTGGTAGTGTTGATGCTCTGTGCGAGCTGGAAAATATGGTTTTACGTTACCAGTTTTGCGTTGATCGTCATCGATTGTTTAATTCGCCTGCCTCTCTCTGCAGGCAAGCAATATAGTGGTACATTTCTGCTTGAAGGAAAATACGGTTGCACAAATCTGAATGTCAGCTGGTAGCTTGTTGAAGCTCTTTGGACCTGAAACAGTGAAAGCTCTGGCCTCAAACTCTGTTCTTATGAACTCTGTGTCAATGTTATTTTCATTCCGTGATGATCGTTGATCGGCCGCTTTTCGAGTTGTCAACACAACACCGTTGGAATAGGAGAGCTTGTTCTGAATTTTTAAAACTCGTACTGCTTTGCTCAGTTCTATTCATTCATTCTATTCAGTTTCTTAAGAATTGGTGTCACGTGATCGCTCTGTCTCAAGTTCCCATCGTGAGCTACATTTGCGGTGAAGTTTATGCTACGTTGAATGCCCGAGAGTAATGTTTTCGTGCACTCACCCTATATGTTGGGGCAGTAATTTAAATGTGAAAAAATCAGAGCGTTGATTACGAGAAGCCTGGACTTGAAGTTGACTTGTTTGTTCGTTCGTCTGAGAAACATGAGTGTACCATTCAGTTTGGAGCAGAGCTTATCAACATGATGTCTGTCCAAAGGTCATATTGGGATCAAGCCACACTCCTAGACTTATGACTTTGTTGTCGAGAGGGATTTTTGCGCCAATACAGTCAACAGCAAAATTTTCGGGAACTCTCCTTGTGTTTGCATTAGATCCTAGGATAATGCACTGTGTTTTACTTGTATTAACTGTGCGCTCATTTGAAGAATACCAATCATTAATGTGGGTCAGTGCTGTTTCTGCATCCTTCTTCAGCATTTCAAATTCGTTTGATGGTCTAACGAACAGCAATTGAACATCGTTCGCTTATAATGTCATTCTGGCATTGTCGAGAGGGTTTCCACATTTTATGCTATGGATAAACAAAAGGACAAGAACCGGTCCGAGAATCGATCCTTCTAGAACCCCGAAATTTACCGGTCTTGAAGAAGAGGTGATCTTTCCATCCAACACGACAGACGGTGACCGCTGCTTGAGATAGCTTTCAAACCAGGGTGTTTGGATGTTTAGTTGTAGCAGTTTTTGCAGCAAAATGCCGTGATTTACGCTATCAAATGCTTTAGAGGGGTCCAGCAGCGTGAGTAAGGACAGAAGATTTTCGTCCATAGCTTTGTATACGAGCTCGAAGATTTTCAGTAGCGCGTCTTCAGTAGAGGTCTTCCGTCTGTATGCACACTGACATTCATTGATCAGGTTCGTAGTCAAGAAGTTGACGTGCAATGATCTTTTCCAGGATTTTGGAAGTTCCTGGTAGGAGGCTTATGGGTCTGTGATTTGAAGAGTCGTTTACCTCCCTTTCTTATGGATGGCTTTAATTTGCTTTGATTTGTTACAATGGATGTGTTGATGAGCAGCTGGAGATATGGCAAAATAATTTGTAACCCGTCTCTGAGGTACTGTAATGCTATTCTACCGTTCCCACAAGAATTGGTATTTTTAAGCGCGAAAATAGCCGAAGCAATTTCCTGTCTGCTCGCTGGGCTCGGTGTCCACATTTGGTCGTTCATGGTGGATGAGTCGTTATGAGATGGAACTGTGAACCGAGTTAACTTATACATTACTGGGATTTCGTAAGCCGCCGAGAAAATTCTGCTGTGTTCGTCCATTACCACTTCGCATGTGTGCTTTCCAGCGTTAGCGAAAAACTCGTTGAATGATTCTGCCATTTCTACTGGGTTTTGCTAATTTGAAAACTTTTTTGGTTTCTTTTGGGGCACAATATTCCCATGGATGTTCCATGTCTGCTTCGGGCTGTTTTTTGCATTTTCTAATTCAGCAAGGGGCGCATCTTTCTTTGCTTTGCCTATTAAGTTTTTTAAGCGTTTTTTCATCGGTTGGCAAACCTCTCGCATGACATTTAAAACACGCGATTCGTCGGTCAAATCCGTGCTATTTTAATCTGCGTTACTTCTATCACCATTTTTGTTAGCTTGACCTTTCAGAAACCGTTGAAAATATTTTGGGTTCTATATTTCCTGATTGAGTTCAGGAGTCACCCAGCTGACTGGAGGGCGAGTTATTTTTTTTGTAACTATTGGTGTTACAGTGTCGAGAGCTGCTGAGAACGTGTCTGCAATAATGACGGCCTAAATATTCATGTCGTCCGTGTTGCGCATGTTGTTAAGCGATGGGATTCTGTTCCGTAGCTCTTGCCTCAGTGAATCTCGAGAGTAGTTTCCTTTTGTTCTTTACGTCCGGATGACTGGTACCCGTTTTTTTTTGCTGACTGTGATCAGGCAGCTTATTGCCTGATGGTCGGCAAGTGACTCACAAACCTTGGTGCTTATGACAGACAATCGATTGTTTGTAATTATCAGATCGGGCAATGGCTACTGTACTGTATTAACGCCTAATCCGAAAGAAGAACTTGATCCCTTCATGTTCACGGCGGACCTCCTATCACGACGTCAGAAAGACGTCCAGAAAATTCTGCATCGCTTCCAAACAAGGTTCAGAAAGGAGTACTTGACCATTTTTCGGCATAATGCCATTGATGCCAAGGAAATCATAGCACCCGAAGGAGGCGACATTGTTCAGATCCACGATGAGTGTCCCAGGCTGCTATGGAGCCTAAGCCGGGTCGGCGAGCTTCACAAAGGCAATGATGTTCTCGTAAGAAGGGCGAATCTAAAAACACGCGGAGGGACAGTGATTCGACCAATAATTTTGCTCCATTCGTTAGAAATACGAGCGAGTAAATTTTTGGAGGCTTCTCTCGAATCGCTGGATCCAAACCAGATCCCCCTGCTTGATGCGGAGGGCGGGCAGAAGAACAACGATGCCGAGCCATCCCTGACAAGGGAGACAGCTTACATACATCAGCTGTACGTGAGCCAAACACTGCCAGACCTCAAAGAGCAGCAGTATTAGCAGCAAGAAAGCGTTTCGTCACTTAGCTACAATAAGTGACAATGCTCTTTTCTCTTGGTGTGGCAGTGTGTAGGGAATATCTTTCACTTGCCTCAGCAAAGAAAGATTTTTTTTTATATTGTTTCGGGCCATCTAGTCCAGCATGTGACGGAGACTTTAGAAGTTGAGAATTGGTGTGAAGGAACCGGGTCTCTTGACCCCCCCCCTCCTCCCCCTCCTCCCCCTCCCTTCTTCTCTGACTGAGGAGTGTTCCCAACGCATTTCTTACCTGGTTGTTTCCTTCTCATATTTAGAGATAAAGTATAAACTACTTCACTTTATCCGGGAGTATATCTTTCTAAGTTTAATATAGCATTGAAACAAATATCATGGCATTGTAAGGTAATATTTTCAATTGAGGTAAATAAGCCTACATTGATAGTTTATTAAGTAGAAGTAAGCCGTCTTTCCTGGCTGAATATCCTGGGATGGAAGTAAATGTGCTATTGACGCCAGATGCTGAGGGGCTTGGGGAGGCGCTCAAGCAATTTTCCCCTAAAGAGATGAGAAAACGCTGAAGAAAACTTTATAAGACTTCAACTTATACTAAATAATATAACACCTCAGTACCAATAAGCTGCCTGGAGTCCAAACTAAATTTATATCCAATTACTAATTGTCTCGCTTTATTTTATTAGAAAGTTTTATCTATTGAATATGTGAATGATTTAGGAAGATAATATTTGGAACCTTCGTCAAATGTTATTTCGTTTGTCATGCTGAAGTTTAGCCTCTGACTCTCCGAGTTACTGAATGCCAAAACTATTTACATTGGTGCACCGTCCAGGATATTACCGGAAACATTACCTTGCCAATATACTTTCATGTCGATTGATAAACCAGTAGAAAGTTCATCGAGGTCAAATCACTCAGTTGATCTGTGTTGTTAAAAACAGTTATACAGGGTGGCCCAAGAGTCACTTCACAGTTATAAACATTTATTATAAAAGAACTGTTAGGGTTAGGTGAATCAAATAAAGTACAAATGAAAGAGGAAATTCCAAAGTTTTAAATTGTATCTGTGCCGATAGCAGCTGCACCGTTCAAACTCTCAAAAAAGTACGGGCCAAGAATTCTTTTATCAGTTATGCCACACCAAACCGTAACCTTCTGTGGATGGCTTGATTGCGTGTGAATGATCTTTGGGTTTTCAACTCCCCAGAATCGATAATTTTGTTTATTGACATATCCACCCAAATGGAAATGGGCCTCATCTGACATGATAAGATGTGAAAGAAATGCTTCATCGTTTGTTAGCCTCAAAAATGTAAATGCAAATTCCTTTCTTCTCTGGTAATCTTGAAACTGTAAGTGTTGCGCCACTTAAACTTTATATGAAAACATTTTCAGATCTTTTTTTAAGATACGTTGCAATGAACTTCTTGAGAGCCCCAACTGCGTGGCACGTTTCCGGGTTGAAGTTTGGTTATCTTCTGTTACACTTGCAGCAACACGCTGAATTGTGGTTTCATTTCTTATCGACCTCGGTCCTCCGATGCGTGTTCTGTCAGTTGTTGATCCTGTTTCTCTAAATTTTGAAACCATTGCAATAATGCAATGTCTGGATGGGCTTTGTTGATAAAATAGTCTTGTAAACTCCCTCTGTACGCGAATTAACGATTCATTATGTTTGAAGTAGCATTCCACTATTTTTGCTCTTTGTTCCTTGCT
>SDVV010032159.1:0-11460 GCA_016164225.1 Gammarus roeselii
ATGGAAGGAGAGACATGGGCTCCTCCGAGGAGGGAGATGGAAGGAGAGACATGGGCTCCTCCGAGGAGGGAGATGGAAGGAGAGACATGGGCTCCTCCGAGGAGGGAGATGGAAGAAGAGACATGGGCTCCTCCGAGGAGGGAGATGGAAGGAGAGACATGGGCTCCTCCTCCGAGGGAGATGGAAGGAAAGACAAGGGCTCCTCCGAGGGAGGAGAGACATGGCTGTACAGGCTGGAAGGGTTATACTTGTTTGAAGTGCTGTACATGTTCGAAGGGTTTGACTTGTGAGAAGGGTTGTACCTGTTAGCAAGGGTGTTCGTGTAAGAAGGGCTGGACATGTATAGAAGGGTTGTACCAGTCAGAAGAGTTGAACACGTTAGAAGGGTTGTATTTGTTGGAAGGACTGTTCATGTTTGAAGGACTGTACCGGTTTGAAGGGGTTTTCATGATCGAAGGGTTGCCCTTGGAAAAAGAGCTGTACATGTTATTAGGGCGTACTAGTTAGAATAGCTGTGCATGTTATTAGGGTTGTACTAGTTAGAAGAGCTGTACATGTTATTATGATTGCACTAGTTAGAAGAGCTGTACATGTTATTAGGTTTGTATTAGTTAGAAGAGCTGTACATGTTTTTTGGGTTTTACTAGTTAGAGAGCAGTACATATTACTAGGGTTGTACTAGTTCGAAGAACTGTGCATGGTATAAGGGTTGCACTAGTTAGAAGTGATGTACATGATATTAGGGTTGTACTAGTTAGAAGAGCTGTACATGTTAAAATGGTTATACTAGCTCGAAGAGCTGTACATGTTATTAGTTTTTTACTAGTTCAAAGAGTTGTACATGTTACTAGGGTTGTACTAGTTAGAAGAGTTGTTCATGTTACTAGTGTCGTAATAGTTAGAAGAGCTGTACATGTTACTAGGTTTGTACTAGTTAGAAGAGCGGTTCATGTTACTAGGGATATGCGTGTTAAAGGACTGTACTTGTTTGAACAACTGTAATTGTGAGATGCACTGCTTTTGTTGGAAGGGCTTTGCAGATAAGAAAGGTTGCATTTATTAGAATATCTTGTTTTGTTAGAATGCAGTGTTTGTTAGAAGAGCTGCACATTTTACACGGGCTGAACATTTTAAAATGGTTGTACTTGTTTGGGGAACTGTATTTGCTTGAAGATTGTACTTGTTAGAAGGGCTGTACTTCTTAGAAGGGCTGGTGTTGTTAGAGGGGCATAGCTAGTGAAAAAAGATGGACATGTTACTAGGGATATTTTTGTTTGAAGCACAGTACTTGTTGGAATAGCTGTACTTATATGAAGGGCTGTACACATTAGAAGGCTGTACATGTTTGAATGGCAAGCCCTTGTTACAATCAGAACCTGCCGCGAAGCAACAATTATTAAAATGGCTGTATTTGATGACCTGGGCTGTACTTGATAGAAAGACTGTACTTGTTATTGAGCTGTAACTGTTGTACTAGTCGCATGGTTGTACATGTTAACCCGATCTGTACTTATTGACCCCCTTGTAGTCAATGACCCTGGCGATTCTTGCTAGCTCCTGACTGTTCTTGTTCACCTTGGCAGGTACTTGTTGACCCCGGCTGTACATGTTGACCTGGGTTGTAGTGGATGACCCCAGATGTACTTGTTAGCCCGGTTGGTACCTATTGACATGGGATGTACCTGTTATCCAACAGTATCTTTTGTCCGGTTTCTGTTTGCTGTTTGGGCGGCACTGTCATCAAGGTTTGCATTTCCAGCGCGGACTGTATACTGTACAACCTCCATCTCTCGCACCGAGATGCCCGTATTGTTAAGTTCCAAAGAAGGCAGTTCCAGCATGTCTTAATCGACATTTGAATTTAAAATCACGGCACAACTTATAGGTGTTTCAATATCCAGATCTGTGTCGGTAAGGAATTCCTTGAATTGTCAGCCAACTTTTGAGCAGTACAGAGCTGTCTCTGAAAATACATCGATGAATGCCCATTGCGTCTTCCTTCCAATTCCCTTGTGTGACAATAGAGTATTATGCTATGTATACAAACCTATAGCGTACTTTCAAAAGAAATTGTGAAGACATATTTTTACCACCTGAGTAGAGACGTTTGGTAAGATAATGAATAAATTCCAGAAATACTGTCTCACCAATTAAGAGAATAGTTACCTTTCGAGTATGGCCAGAGCAAGAGCAGGGCAGAGCTGCATCGGTACTGAATATAAGTGATTGAACTGATCACTATATCTGAATTGACCATCACAATTTAAATTAGAAATTAATTATATAGAACAAATTGCATGCTTGGGTTAAATGAATGAATTGGATTGGAAGTAAATAGTAATTGAAAATGTTAAAAAGGGATTTCGCTTACGTAAGGCGAAACAATTGCAATCGAGGAAGAACGTTAAACTTGTGAGAAATTTCAACTAATTATTATAGGAATGCTGCACTTGGCTCAAGTTTTGATGTTATCCAGTTTCGAGAATGTTTCTGTTTTGAGACGCCCGTAATTTTTGAAACATTGTCCGAGTGACCACGCACACATTTAAATTTTACTAGCCCTACAGGAAAGTTTCCAGGCATAAGCTCTTATTCGCTTCATAAATAATTCATTCGATCCCACGGCTACTCCTGAATGTTTTCCTTATCCTGGTCGCCCAAGCCAGTCTGCATGCAGGCGCGTAGCCATCGATCGTTCCGTTGCCAGTCTCTTATTGTTCCGGTCGAAAATCTCCTTTTGTTCCGTTCGAAAATCTCCTCTTGTTTCGTCGCCAATCTCCTTTTGTTTCGTCGCCAATCTCTTCCTGTTCCGTCACCAATCTCCTCTTGTTCCATCGCCAAAATTCTTTTGTACCGTTGCCAATCTCCCTTTGACCCGTCGCCAATCTCTTCTTGTTCCGTCGCATTTGGCTGAGCTCGTCGAAAAGGGTTTTATGATATTGTGTTGCTAAAGTTCCTCTAACAGCCGCCGCTCGGCTCCAGGCAGCACCAGTCCTCCTCGGCCAATACTACCACCGCTTTGCCTCCTGGCAGCACCAGTCCTCCTATACATTATTACCACCGTTTGGCCTCCTGGCAGCATCAGATCTCATTGGCATTACTGCCACCACTTGGCCTCCTGCAGTTCACTTTGACATTACTACCACCGCTTGGCCTCCTGGCAGCATTAATCTTCCTTGGCCATTACTACCACCACTTGGCCTCCTGGCAGCATTAATCTTCCTTGGCCATTACTACCACCGCTTGGCCTCCTGGCAGCATTAATCTTCCTTGGCCATTACTACCACCACTTGGCCTCCTAGCAGCATTAATCTTCCTTGGCCAGTACTACCACCACTTGGCCTCCTGGCAGCATTAATCTTCCTTGGCCATTATTACCACCACTTGTCCTCCTGGCAGCATTAATCTTCCTTGGCCATTACTACCACCGCTTGGCCTCCTGGCAGCATTAATCTTCCTTGGCCATTACTACCACCACTTGGCCTCCTGGCTGCATTAATCTTCCTTGGCCATTACTACCACCGCTTGGCCTCCTGGCAGCATTAATCTTCCTTGGCCATTACTATCTTGGCATTACTGCCTTGGCATTACTTGGCATTACTGCCACCGCTTGGCTTCCTGCAGTTCTCCTTGACATTACTACTACCGCTTGGCCTCCTGCAGTTCTCCTTGACATTACTACTACCGCTTGGCCTCCTGGCAGCATTAATCTTCCTTGTCCATTACTACCACCACTTGGCGTCCTGGCAGCACCAATCCTCCTAAACATCAATACCACCGGTTGGCCTCCTGGCAGCCCTGACCTCCTGCCATTACCATCGCCGGTCGGTCTGCTCGTAACAACCAGTCTCATGGAACGGGCAGTGGCAGGCAGGCAACATACAACGTCGGCCACAGCTATAGAGGAACTAAGCCCATGTAACAAGATCGTTTATTTATGCGAGTATCGGAATCCGAATCTCTAACTAGGGGAATTGAAACCTCTATCAAGGGGACTTGGAACCTCTAACTAGGGGAACTGGAACCTCTAACTAGGGGAATTGGAACCTCTAACTAGGGGAATGGGAACCCCTAACTGGGGAAATTGGAACCTCCAACTAGGGGAATTGGAACCTTTAAATCGTGGAATTGGAACTCCTTACTATGTGGATTGTAACCTATAACTAAGGTGATTGGAACCTCTAACTACGGGAATTGGAACTTCTAGCAAGCGGAATTGAATCCTCCAACTAAGGATATTGGAAGGAAGGGAATATTTTATTGATAAGAAATTGTCCCAGTAATGTTTTTAAACTCTGTATTGGTCTTTTAATGTGTTGCAACAAAGTCTATCAAATGATAAACTTGAATAAAACGTGTTTACCGATATTTCTGAACGTATAATGCGTGCATCAAAACGGAGTAATATTTCGACCAATTGAAAGTTTGCATTTGAGCATTGCGAAAATGTTCCTTACCATTTTTGTCTTCCTTAGTTAGGACATAGTCGGACATACTCTTATTTATGTAGGCGCCCTCTAGGCAACCAGACTCCACCCACTCCCAACTGGGTTTGCCTGCAGGGCTGCCAACTCCCAGCCAATCCCGTTTCCTCAGCCGCCGGGTTTGTTTGCTGCCGCTCTCCTGTCGCGTGACGTCAGAGAGAACGTGTTGACACAGCATCACAAACCCGCCATGCTGGGCACACTGTGTCATGAGCTCGGTATGAGGCAAACAGTGTGTAATGTGCTTGACACAACGCCTTGACCCACGGTGTGCGTGTGCTTGATAACAGACCTTGACATATTATGTGCCTGTTGTTTGAAACAACGTCTAAACACACTGATGTACTGGACTCGATGTCTTGGCGCACTAATGGTCATGTGTTCGACACAACGCCTAGGCGCACTGTGTTTCTTTTGTTCGACACTAGCTAAGTACACAGAGTGCCATGTGTTTCGACGCAACGCCTGGACACACTATGTGCCTTGTGTTCGACACTAGCTGAGTACACAGAGTGCCATGTGCTCGACGCAATGCCTGGACACACTGTAGGAATAGCTTCGACGCAACGCTGAGCACACAGCGTGCTATGAGCACAATGCAACGCCGACAGCAAAGGGGACGACGCAAAATTTCAGGGCCTTTGCGACGTTGTGAGGGTCGCTTCTAAGCGCTGTTTGCCAGGCAAATTTTACGAAAAAGTTAAGAAAACTTGGGGTCAATAAATACTCCAGGGAAACAATAAAAGTAGCAGGTTACAACTCTAAAATTGACCATAGTATCATTGAACTAAAGTTAAAACAAAACTTGTATTCGACCGTATTAGCAGCGTCGAACAATTATTATACAATAGATAAAGACGCAAACAACTATTGTATTGGACCATATCAGCAGCGTTGAGCAATTATTTTAAACATCAATAATGCCGAAACAACTCTTGTACTGGACCGCATTAGCAGCGTCGAGCAATTGTTATAACATTAACACTGCCGCAGAACACTATTGGTTTGGACCGTAGTAGTAGCGTCGAGCAATTATTATAATATTAACACTGCCGCAGAACACTATTGATTTGGACCGTAGTAGTAGCGACGAACAATTATTACAACATTAACATTGTAGCAGAACACTATTGGTTTGGACCGTTGTAGTAGCGTCGAACAATTATTATAACATTACCACTGCCGCAGATCACTATTGTTTTGGACCGTAGTAGTAGCGTCTAACAATTATTATAACATTAACGCTGCCGCAAAACACTATTGGTTTGGACCGTAGTAGTAGCGTCGAGCAATTATTATAATCATTAACAATGCCGCAGACAACTATTGGTTTGTACCGTGGTAGTAGCGTTAAGCAATTATTAGAAACATTAACAATGCCGCAGACAACTCTTGTACTGGACCGCATTAGTAGCGTCGAGATATTATTATAACAATAGCAATGCCACAGAACACTATTGGTTTGGACCGTAGTAGTAGCGTCGAGAAATTATTATAACAATAACAATGCCGCAAGACAATATTGGTTCGGACCGTAGTAGTAGCGTCGAACAATTATTATGAACATTGGCAATGCCGCCGACAACTACGTGTTTGGACCGTAGTAGTAGCGTCGAGAAATTATTATGAACATTAGCAATGCCGCCTACAACTACTTGTTTGGACCGTAGTAGTAGCGTCGAGAAATTATTATGAACATTAGCAATGCCGCAGACAACTATTGGTTTGGACCGTAGTGGTGTTAAGTTAATGTTGATCACAATAATAACGATGATTCCACACGACGATGCAACCAGTTAAAGCCTAATTTACTAGCTGCATGACGTTAAATGTCACCGCATAACATAAGAGGAGGTGAGAAAGTAAAGCAATTGCACTTGGAAAAATGCGAGACTGTAGACCAAGTACGAGCCCAGGCCAAGTACGAGCCCAGACCGATTACTAGCCCAGACCAAGTACGACCCCAGATCAAGTACGAGCCCAGACCAATTACGAGCCCTAACCAATTACTAGCCCAGACCAAGTACGACCCCAGATCAAGTACGGCCCCAGATCAAGTACGAGCCCAGACCAATTACGAGCCCAGTCCAATTACGAGCCCAGACCAAGTACGAGCCCAGACCAATTACAACCCCAGGCGGCGTGGCTCGTGTTGTTGATGTTACTAACCGGCGATGAACCGTGACGCAGTGCGGCTCACAAAGTTAATTAGAGCGACGGAAGAGAAAAATTTCATAACACGCGTGCAAACTCCTCCTCCTTCCCTCCATCCCTCCCCTCTTTTCCGTAGCATAGCAGCACCGAGAACCCATGGCAGCATCGAGGACACACAGAATCACCGAGGATCCATACGAGGACCGAGGACCTAAGGCAAAACCGAGGACCTGTGCCAGCACCGAGGATCCCTAGCAGTACAGAGGACTCATTGCATCGCCGAGGTCCCATGGCAACACAAAGGACCCATTGCAACACAAATGACCGATTGCAACACCGAGGACCCGTATCAACACAGAGGACTCATAGCTTCACCGAGGACCCGTAGCAACACAGAGGACCGGAAGTAACACCGAGGATCCATAGCAGAACTGAGAACCAATAACAACACCGAGGACACAAAACAACACAGAAGACCCATGGCATCACCGAGGATTTATATCAGCACTGAGTCCCAGCAACACTGATAACCCGTATCATAAAGGTAAACCATCTAGGGGGGCGGAGGGTCGTTCTGGCAGGCGGAGAGTTGTCCTGGTGAGCGGGGGACTGTATTATTGGGCAGTGGGACATCCTGGTGGGCGAAAGACCGTCCTGATGAGTCGAGCATCGTCCTGGTGGGCGGATGGTTGGCCGTGTGGGTGAAAGGTCATCCAAGTGGGCGAAGGGCCATCCTGGTGCCCGAAAGGCCTTCCTGGTGGGTAGAAGGTCGTCCTAGAGGAAGGAAAGTTGTCCTGGAGGGCGGAGGGTCGTCATGAAGGGCGGAGGGTCGTCCATAGAGGTGAAGGGTGGACTGATTGTGCCGCCAGGGTCAGGCCGCTCGATAGTTTTCTACAATCGTTAGCAGCGATAAGCCGACCAGCTAAGGGCAGAGGTGGCTACACGGACGAGGGCAGTGAATGAAAAATGTATCCTTTGTCCACGTCAACTGCAAGCATGAGTGCAGTAAACAACAAAATCTATTCTCAGATCATGTCAAATGTAAGCATAAGTGCAGAGTACAACATAAGATATCATCTGTCCACGTCACCTGCAAGCATGAGTGCAGAGAACAACATAAGATATCATCTGTCCACGTCAACTGCAAGCATGAGTGCAGGGAACAACATAAGATATCATCTGTCCACATCACCTGCAAGCATGAGTGCAGGGAACAACATAAGATATCATCTGTCCACGTCAACTGCAAGCTTGAGTGCAGAGAACAACATAAGATATCATCTGTCCACGTCAACTGCTAGCATGAGTGTAGAGAACAACATAAGATATCATCTGTCCCCGTCAGCTGCAAGCATGAGTGCAGAGAACAACATAAGATATCATCTGTCCACGTCAACTGCAAGCATGAGTGCAGAGAACAACATAAGATATCATCTGTCCACGTCACCTGCAAGCATGAGTGCAGAGAACAACATAAGATATCCTCCAATGTTTAAGCGATATTTTAGTTAGCTGGACGGTTCATTAGGGCAACAATAATATTTATCATAGCTTCATTCGAGTTGATTTTATTTTTATCGAGTGCTTTTCGACCAAAAAATTACAGCTATTTTGTGAAGTTATCTGAGAACTATGAGGTTTAAAAACTCTGGTAAAGTATTGTGATGTAGAGTACTCGACATACATGACAGCCTTGCCGTCAAATGGCCACCCACCATTTCGAAGTGTGGTAGACCAGGCTGAGGAGTGACCTGAATACTGACTGGCTGGAATCAAGAAAACGAGAGCCAGATTGCAGACTGACTGGAATAAGGAACACGAGAGCCATATTGCAGACGGGCTGGAATCAGGAACACGAGAGCCAGATTGCAGACCGGCTGGAATCAGGAACACGAGAGCCAGATTGCAGACTGGCTGGAAGCAAGAACACGAGAGCCAGATTGCTGACTGGCTGGAATCAGGAACACGAGAGCCAGATTGCAGTCTGGCTGGAAGCAAGAACGCGAGAGACAGATTGCAGACTGGCTGAAATCAGGAACACGAGAGCCAGATTGCAGACTGGCTGGAAGCAAGAACACGAGAGCCAGACTTCAGACTGCCTGGAAGCAAGAACACGAGAGCCAGATTGCAGACTGGCTGGAAGCAAGAACATGAGAGACAGATTGCAGACTGTCTGGAAGCAAGAACACGAGAGACAGATTGCAGACTGGCTGGAATAAGGAACACAAGAGCCAGATTGCAGCCTGGCTGGAAGCAAGAACACGAGAGACAGATTGCAGACTGGTTGGAAGCAGGAACACAAGGGCCAGATTGCAGACTGGCTGGAAGCAGGAACACAAGGGCCAGATTGCAGACTGGCTGGAAGCAGGAACACGAGAGCCAGATTGCAGCCTGGCTGGAAGCAAGAACACGAGAGACAGATCGCAGACTGGCTATAAGCAGGAACACGAGAGCCAGATTGCAGAGTTCTCTACAAATTAATCCCGATAGTTGTTAGAATCTTATGAGTTACTAATATAGGAATGCTTGATGGCACTTGATGCTCGCAGGAGATTCTACCTCATTGGTTCGTTTTGACATTGGGGTACCACAAAGGAAAATGGTGGGACTGTTTGATGACAGTTGATGTTTGCAGGAAATTCTGCCTCAATGGTTCATTACAACACTGGAATGCTAGAGGGGAAATCTTTGATAAAAGTCTACGGACATTGAAACGAACATTACATTATCTATTCCCGCTCAATTTAAATGTGTTTATAGGCAGTTACACAGTAATTAGGTAATTACGCAGTGAAAACTGTGTTAGAAAAAATAATATAGCCGGTTTACAGAAGAATTTGTTTTCATAATGCTACACTGAACTGTCTGACGGCCATCTTAATTCATTGTTTGACCAGGGGCAGCATTGCCCCGTAACCCCGTCCAGGGAGGCTGTAGAAGACTGCATATGAACGAGTAGCAGCATTCGGTTCCTAAGCTTCTCAGATGTCCAAACCGGCTTATCTTGCTGATCTGGAGACTTCCACCAGCAGTTTTGGATGGCTGTAAATCATCCCAGCCCCGGAACAAATCCCCATACGGTCGCTGGGCTTATCGTGAGTCCAATAATCTATTAAGCCTTGTGCGAAAGCGACATATTTCTACACCGGCAACCCAAAAATTGGTTGAACAGAGCAGCCGTCCTACACACGCCCCAGCAGGAGGACAGCAATGGGGTTATTGAACAGTGTTCTGTCATTTCTAAATGCACCTGTGATTGAGAACTTTGAATAATTGAGATTGATTTTTTCGCAGGAATGTACATCTTCGATGCGTGGATAATAGCTATATGATATGTTTTAATTGGAGTGATTTTGAACACAACTGAAAATTCAAATATGTGAATAAAAACTGGAACCCAAAAAAATATAGGAATTGAGTTTCATCATTGAACATGTTTTCTATGACAAGCAAAAAAATACGACTCCCTCCAACAATAACTGATGGAATAATAATCCATAAATACATAATCAGACTGCTGGAATTGAGGTTCACGAAAATCTATATTATTTTATGAGACGTGCTCCTCAACTCTAAATCAGTAATGGAATAAGAACTGGCGTCAAGAGATCTCATAACCTCTTGACGGCAGTATTTGTTGTGTCTCTAATATGTTGAAGGAGGTCAGACGACCTCCTGACGATGGTCCTTGTTGAGTCACTAATACGGTAAAGAGGTCACATGGCATTATGATAACTCAGAAACTGAACTTTATAGTCGGCAAACATGAGTCATAACACTAGTACAGTGAGCAACGGAGGAAAGCTGTTGCTTTAAGAATATAAAAGGATTATTCAAACAACGTATGAAGATGAGGCTCGTTGCACTTAACCGGAGGAAACTTTACATGAGGAAACACTGGAAACAGGAACGGGAGAAAGGAGGCAAAGACGGGAAACGTAGACAGAACAGGGAAGATATTGTTACTGTATTTTGAGATTTTGCAGTGCGCTCTGACATTGGCGCGAACTACAATAGACTTGCGACCATCACTCAATAGAACATGACTATCATTCAGAGCCGCATTGACTATCATTCAAGACAGCCCACTCGAAGCGGCCATTACTATCTCTGAAAGCGGCCCTTACTATCACTCAAAGCGGACATGACTGTGACTCAAACGGACCTGACCATCACTCGAAGCGTTCTTGATTATCACTCAAGGAACAGCCTTGACTATCACTCGAAACGGCCTTGATTATCACTCAAGGAATAGCCTTGACAATCACTCGAAGCGGCCTTGATTATCACTCAAGGAATGGCCCTGACCATCACTCGAAGCAGCCTTGATTATCACTCAAGGAATGTCCGTGTCAATCACTCGAAGCAGCCTTGATTGTCACTCCGGAATGTCCCTGACAATCCTTCGAAGCGGCCTTGATTATCACTCAAGGAACGGCCCTGACCATCACTCGAAGCGGCGTTGATTATCACTCAAGGAATGGCCCTGATTATCACTCGAAGCGGCCTTGATTATCACTCAAGGAAAGGGCTTGATCATCACTCGAAGCGGCGTTGATTATCACTCAAGGAATAGCCCTGACAATCACTCGAAGCGGAACTGACTTTCCCTTAAAGCGGTTCTGACTATCAACCGCAGGAACCTCACCTTCACTCAAAAAGCTGTTTTGACAATCACTCGAAGCTGCCCTGACGCATAAGTGGGGCTGTCGCCTGAAAATTTTGGAGTTTCTGGTTCCTGTTTTATTGTTTTAAACTGCAGTAGGGAACATTTAGTTTCGACCATTAAACAGTATGTATATATATGCATATATGTATATAT
>SDVV010032160.1:0-11460 GCA_016164225.1 Gammarus roeselii
TAACTTCCTCCTCACAAACATCTCGCCAATCTCCCTCCTCTTTACATCACTCGTACTACAGCCACGCACATTCAGCGACCCTAACAATAGGGTTTGGAGAGGCGTGGGCCTCTCCTCCCCCCGCTCGTCTTGCCGTCTTCGAGGAAATGTTTTTACAGAGAACGGGATTCCTAGCCCCTTCGCTCCGCCCCGTTTTGTCGTCTCCGACACGCTGGGGGTTGCGGTAGCGCGATTCTACTCCCGGCTACGAGGCGCCCCTTTAGTCGCCTTCTACGACACGCGGTGGATACGGTAGCACGATTCTGAGGCCCCGGCCACTGTGACCTTACAATATCGTGCACGCCTTACATTAAAGATGCATTAGTATGCTGTTGTACAGCTTTCTCGCCTAAGAGTTGAATGTCATGACTAACGCTAGTCGCAATATTGGGAATATAACATCGAAAAATCGTTGGCCTCAAATGACTTGTGATAAGAAACAACTTTAAAAAAAATTCTCGTTGAATATTATATCCATTATTCAACAATGAAATTTCATATTTTCATTAGATTTTCGTAAATATATGAATTGAATGGAATATTTTACCATCCCAGTTGAAGAGCACGAGAAAGAAATGGGCGAATGGAATTTCACATTCCCAATAGATGACCGCAAACACCGAACCATCATCTCCGTCTTCCCTCCTGCCACCGAAGTATCATCTCCCTTTCCACCAGCTTCTGGCCAGACTTCTACAAGTTCCGCGGCGGCGAGACGGGGGGCATCACAGGCTTCATCCTGCCCGGAGACATGGCTACGTGGAGCTTGATGCTATCATCCCTCACACAGCCCATGGACATCAGCAACTGGCTCAACGTCAACGGATCCAACGCAACTCTGCACTGGGGGGTAAGACGAGTAATATTACAATATCCTAAGTCGTCGCTTAAGAATCGGTCAAAAAATGTATCAAGAAACAGTCATAACTGGGCAAGATAGCGTAACTGAGTAAATAATTTTTCATTACTTTGTCTGCATTCAGTGGGGTAGAGTTGGAGAGACTACTCTGGAAATGTATTAAGTTGCAGTATCCTGCCCATCCACGCGTGCAAAACGGCTTACTTCTGCAGGGGAAAACTCTTTGAGATATTGCCAGATTTAGTGTTGATTTTCTATTTAAAGGCCCAAGATAAGAATTTCAATGCCTTGGGTATGCACCAACAGACTACAATCGGCCTTATCAGCCATCTCGCAATCACAGAATACTCATACCAAAAGCACTGCTCTGAAAACCAAGACAACTGTTTGAACAATCTATTGTTTCCAAGACCAACAACCAGTTCTTTTGATAACATTTTTTTTTAAATCCAGCTTGATAGTGAAAAACGCTCTACCCATCAGAGCTGGAGACGATTTAGCACGGAGGCAGATGATGAATTGATACCTCACCAATTTCTGATTTGACGTATGGTGCCTGAAAAATATGGACTCTACTGCCCTAGTCTCATGTTATCTTTCTCATAAGTAGACACACTGCATGTATCATTGAAGGTAACGATGTTTGTCGTGTGTGACAACAGGTCCAGGGACTGGCCGAGTCTATTCCCGCCGGCTTTGAGTTGGAGGTGATCGCAGTAACTGACAGCACCACCTTCACGGCCAACGTTCTAAGTGCGTGACGTATGATTTGATTTGAAGTGCACCTCATTTCCACCAGAGCCTGATTTTGCACCCTTGTTTCAAAACTCACTCCTGAGCCTGTGTAGTGGAAATAATCATATTTCTTTTAAGGAAACATTTGAGAAGACATTGGTTGGGTAAATGGGTATTTTACTTTCGGTGAGAGTTGGGTTCGCAACAGTTCAGCGGCAGAACCAAATCTCAAACCTCTTTCGATCATCGCCAACAATGCCATGCATATTCCAGCCGGGGTGTAACGCTCCTCTCCCATTGAAGCCTTGAATGTACTAACCAATGAACTTTCGTTTCTCGGCGAGACCAGTGCTCCCAACAATATTTCTTAGAAATAGGAGCTTGATAACAACCCAGCTCACAACCACCTGACGAATATTTCCGATTAAGGACTCTTAGAGGCGGCAATCAAATTCTTCCCGCTATTCTCCCTACATGTGGATAACTTACTTACCACACTAAACATCGCTCGCAAGCCCACCGCTACTGAATCTAGATTCACCTAATACAAAACCCGAGAAATTTCAAGGTGGCCCGCAACGGGTGGCAGACGGCAAGACTCACCTGACACACCTCACTCACACTCAAACTTACGACAACTATAGAGAAAAGAGAATAGATGGCAATAAGAGACGCTGATGCTAGGTAGGGTAGGAGGTTGTGCAATAATTTTGAGGATCAAGAAGGCGGAGCAAGTGATGAACGATGTAAACGGGCGGGTGTAATGAAGAATAGCGATGTACGCAAAAGGAGAACCGAGTGTTTTGAGGAGTTGCTCAATGTTGGGGATGTTACATAGGCTAACTTTGTTGTTGTTGGCGGTGATGCACTGAAGCCGGTTTTGGGAGCAGGATTGTTGCAGTTATTTTTGTTGAGAAGGTACAGGAGGCGATTGAGGTGATGAAAGAAGAGAAAGCCCCTGGTTTGGACGACGTTGCGACTGAGTGCCTAAAGAAAAGGGAAGCAACAGTAGTTGGATATTCGCTGAGGCAACCATACAAGGGCAAAGGATTCAAGAAGTATTAATTTGTTTGTTGTGTCTGGAGGCTTAGTCGTACAGGAGAGTCCTAATCAAGTGAAAAGAGACACTCCGGATAGTGCAATTGGCGAAGAACAGTGCGGCTTTGGGTGAGGTAGAGGGAGAGCAAACCATATTTTTCGTAGATGAGACAAGTCTGCATAGATGTTCTGGGCATTCATGGATCTGGTAAAGGCTTACGGAAGGGTCGTCAGGAAATCGTTGTAGACAGTGTTACGTTTTTTATGGAATAAGCAAAATTTTGTTGATATGATTGCAGAGTTTCTAAGTTGTCAGCAAAGCATGTGTCAGACAAGGACTGAGATAAGGTTGCGTTATGTCTTCCTAGCTATTCAAATTCTACATAGATGGGGTGGTCAGGGAAGTGAATTAGAGTATTTTGGATCAAGATTAGAGTTGTTAAATAGGAGCAGATAGGCGGAGTTGGGTAGGTGAGTCAGTAGCTGTTTGTGGATGATACTGCTCATGTGGCAGATTCGGTGAAGTTGTATAGGCTGGCGTCGGAGTTTGTTAGCTTGTGAGAAGAAAAAACTGCGAGTTAATGCGGGTGGAAGCAAAGTATTGAGATGTTCGATGAATTACGATACGAGTGAAATCGGAGTCAGCCTAAAGGGACAATTATTGAGGAAAGTTCTGATGTTCGATTACCGGGACTCTCATGTAGTGAAGACTAGACAAGTGTGAACTGCGAAAAAACTAGATTGAAGGACGGCTGTATTAGGAGGTACTTGTTCCAACTGTGCTCTAGCAGGCTGAGATGTCGGTGAAGAAAGGAGAGGGTTCAATGTTGTCGAGATGAAATGTTTGAGAGGTATGGACGCAGTGAAGCTGAAGAATAGGAACAATAATGACGTTGTTCGAATTAGAACGGGGATGGTGAGGAAGTTTAAGGACTGAGTAGATTCACTTCTTCTGAAGTGGTTCTGTCACATTTTGAGGATATATGATGAGTGATTGGGGAGAAGGGTGATAGGTTGGGGTGAGTGAGCGTAGGTCTAGCTAAAGAAAGACCGAAGTTTGGGTGGATGAATGACGCAAAGCCGGCTTTGGGGAGGAGAGATACTAATTGGAAAGTAGTGAAAGAGCTTGCAATGGATAGATGTGAGGGGAGAATTATTTGGATGGATAAGTTTTGATGCTGCCTTAAAACGCCAACGCACCTTTGGCGTCTAGCTGAGAAACCAGATGGACGTGCATGGGTGAGGGTCTGGCAATTATGGAAGAGCAGGAACAAGCCAGTGAAAGCAGTCTGTCCTTGCTGCTGACACTGATCTTTGCCTCGCTTTTTAACTGAACTGAGTGTTGCGGGATTCTAACCAAACCCTTTAACGACGACAGGCTTAGTTTTGGTATGTGTGGGTGTACATGAGCGTGAGGTGTGCTATGCCATCGGACATCTTCTGGGCAATTATATGCTTAGACCAGTTTGCAATAGAAGTGCAATAGAAAGCCTTGTCCCTCTAATCTAATCTACCATCGTGTCCAACAATCACTATTGAATCACATGCTCAGAGATATGGAATCACAGGCCGCAAAAAGCGGTTTCCAGTGTGGTTCTTCGTTGCTATGTTTAGGGATTTTCCCCGAAGGCAATTTTATCAAACAACATTCTTAATAACAGCCAATAGGCCACCTGCCTACAATTGCTTAGAAAATATCTTTTAGGACTGCGAACAGTAGTTGCAATAAATTATCATGTGAATTACTCATCATTATTTACAGAATCGGAAAAAATGCTCGGGGTCAAAGCAATACCAAACACACCATTTGCTACGGTCAGTCTCTAGTCACTGATAACACGTTCACCATCTTTGAGGTTGTGTTCATCAAGATCTCAAATTTTTCATCATTTAAATGAAATGTTCATTCACGATTTATACAACATTTTTTTCTTCGACAAATTGGACAATGTCATACATATTGATAAACAGAAAAGACTGCAATAGTCTGCGATAAACTATACAAACTTCAATAGTCTGGCAGCTCGCCTCTGATTGCGCAGTTGTATGGACGCTGTTGCCATTTTAGCGGGGATTGACGAGCAGACATTGCTTCGAACAGTTGGCAACGTAATGTACTCACCGCAATGCACTCGTCGCGGTGTTCTCACCGTCACATTGCTCACGTCAATGGGAGTCGTGCTACTCTTCTTTGTAAGGCTGAGCGACAGATTCGTCGAATTTTGTGTGGGTTGATGCTGTTCTACATAATCCAATGGTTAAACCAGACGCTGATTCTTGTGTTTTTCGGTGTGTTCTTGGCAGCGGTTCCATCTGTAGCGCATTTCGTTGGATCTCATTGGTGATTGTTCTGCAAATAATTAGATTTTTAATACATTTCCGATGGAGGGTGAACTTCTTTATGTTTCTATTGTTGCTTGCATTTTATTTTGATCGCTTGAATCGCCGAACAATAAATTTGGCTGAATGTGCGAACACGAAGGAAAAGTTAACCTAAAAAAAATCTGTGTTTACAGCGTGACTGCGATAAAATAAAAATTAACTTTCTCGGACATACCTGTACTTACAGAGTGGGGAGCCGCTATTCAGCAATATCACGGTACCGTCAAAATCCAAGACGACTCAACCAACACCCTGGGCTATTGGACTGACAATGGCGCCTTTAACTACTACAATCCTGCTCCTTTCGCGAACTACGAGACGCTCTTTGTTGACTTCTATGACAAGTCTACTGAGAGAGGCATTCCCTTCAAGTAAGAGACTTGAGAAACGCATGGGCTGCTTGTTGGGCAAATCCACAGAACCCAAACAACCATACGTCTCTAAACAGCCAGAGCATTAATAGGCATTGACCTTGAATCAACTAAAATAAGGGTTGCCGACGGCGAGATGAACCTTCCAAACCTCTCATCCACTCGCACACGTACCAGACCTTACCACTTTAGCGCTAAATGATCCTACCAAGACTCCACAACATACGCTTCAAGATAGCAATGAGGTTCGAAAACAGTGAAAGCAGCAGGGATCAATAGTTTTCAATGCTTTACCAACTGCTGCGTCCAAAGTGCCGGGTCCTTCCTATTCCATCCCGTCCATCCCGTTTCTCAACGCGATGCCATGGGCGGGAAAACGCTCTAGAGCCGCATAACATTTATACTATTCACAATCACGCGCCTCTTGCGCATATACGTTGCACGCAATCTCGCTACCTTCACACTGATCATCCCGTAAGCCTATTTAACGCCATTTACACACCCAAACTTTGGTTTTCTTTAGGCTTAAGCCCACTCACTTTGGCATGCATCAGCTCTATTACCAATCTTCCATCGTCCATTCTCACGATGTGTCCGAACCGCCTCAGTGCGTGTGAATCTCTGTCTTCCAACTTCCTTGACCACCCCGTTATGATTCGAACAAGGTCTTATCCCTCAGACATTTCATCTCAAAACATCCAAACTGTTTTACTCTTCCGCTAGGCATGAAGTGCATTGTTGGGACAACTACCCCTTCACGAAACCCACACTCTACCTCACACGGCCCTCGTGCATACTTTAGACATTCGCAGAGTGAAAGACATTTACTTTACGGCGGTAGTAATTCCAATTACTTTAACCTGGTCTAAAATTTGAAGACGCCACTAGTTGCTGGTTGGACGATCCGTACAAGAAGAACATGGTCTCCAGCGCGCTAGAAGGCCTCGTCTCTAATCTAATCACTCTAGATTTTACCTTAGTATCCACGAGTGCAGTCTCTCCTTGGTGAGCCCAAGTATTTAAAACACTAAACTTCCACCCATAACACCACACTTAGGCGAGCACTGATTCAGATCGCATCGTCAGTCCTCGAACATCTAATCATCTCTTTACTCTTTCTAAATTAATTCACAGCCTCCTCCTCTCACACACTCAACCAAACTCCGACACTTGCCTACAAAATTTATCCACGGAATCTGCCCCTGTGTCGTTCAATCTTAAAATAACAACCGACTCGACTAGCAACTCCACCCAGTTGCTCCTGATAACTCCAAGCCTCAAACCAATTCACTCGCATTCACCTCCCTGAACATTCCATTCATGTAAACACTGAACAGCCAGGCAGGCATAGTGAAACCTTGCTACAGTCCCACTTTCCCTGCTACGGCAAAGCTGAGAGTTTTTGATTGCTATTGAAGATTGATCATGAACTCGTATACCTCCGATACTATACTTACTCGAAACAGGATTGTTTGACTGCCCCAAGGGGCCATCCAATAACCTCACCCTCTCCAGTTACCTTCAGCTGGACTCGTGGTGGTACTACAAGGGTGTGGGCGATGGTTTGAAGAATTGGACCGCCAGGCCCGAGGTGTTTCCCAACGGGATAGAAACGGTCCACGAGTATACGGGCTGGCCCATAGCGGCCCACAACAGATACTTCGCCAGCGACACGGACTACGCCGTACAGAACGGAGGTGAGTGCCGAGATTGACTCTGGAACAAGTCAATGTTTTTTGTAGTTCCTGTTCACGTAGTTGGGTCGATCTTTTCTATGAAGGATCTGACATTTGCATCTGTAAGACTGGCTCACAAAAGATTTTTCTCCACCTAGCCAAAAATTAAAGGTGGATTTTGCTTGGACAATCGAACCATATTAGATTTATTTATTTCCGCTGGACATTGACTCTGACTACACTTTTCAACACAAGGGTCAGCTTGCCTGCATGCATGATAAGACATACAACCGTTTCCTTCATTATATATGGAGGTTGCCGGGGGTAGGCTTTTACAGAGAATTGAGTCACCCATATTGTCTTGATCTGAACTCCTTTCCTTGTTATCGCGACCACCATTAGGCATCTGTTAGGTTCACTGGCCGCACGGAGTCACGACCCAAGCAAGGAGGGTGAACACCCTTGTTTTCTTCAGACTTCCAACTATTTCTTCTTTTCTCCACCATCCTGAGTTTATTTGACTTATATTTACTTCATTTACAAATATGTGTTATTCAAATTTCTTCTATCGTGTCAATAACTCCCTCTTAACATACAGACCCTCATCGATTCTAGCTTTTCGTCTCCGAGGGGCTAATGACAACTAGTTCCGCTCTTTCGTCCATGCAACCCTTTTCTACGACTGCTCTATTTTTCATTTCTATTCTTTCTGTTCTCCTGACGTTTGAGATTTCCTATACCGAGTGTAGGTTTTATGCACGAATCTGTTTCCAGTTTCTTCTTAAATTTCTTCCCTCAGAGTGTGATGGGGTACATTGTCCTCTGCACCTTTGGAACGATTGTGAATCAATGGGGCTCTGGAACAGGCAGGGTAGGTTGAGTTAACACGCGTTAACTTGCTGCCATTCGGGGATCGCTGGGACCATTTGGCCTTGACACCTTAAGTGTTCCTGTACCACATGTGCCACCCTTGCAAATCTTCGACATTCGGTGTGTCCAGGACCTTGACTTTTCGCAGTGGTATACCTAACTCTAATCTAATAAAATCTGTGTACAACTTGATGCAACACTTATTGCTGGTTTGACACTCTGCTTCAGAAGGACGCTGACTCCAGCGCGCAAGAAGCCTCGTCACGCTCGGCTAATTATATAATCGCGAAATCAATATCAACTACATTGCTGCAATTGTTTGTCGTTATTACTAATAAATTATCTGATGGTGGTATGGAGAGGACCTAGTGCTAAATAAGGTGAAATAATGAACGACTTACAAAGGCCGCCAATCCTCAACAGTTTATTAAAATTACCACTCGGAAGATTAGAGAAAGATAGAAAAATCATCCGTGGGAATCAATACAGTTCTTTAATCCATGCTGTTACAAGACTGATTGTTCCAGGAGACTTCCCCTTCGCCATTGACAAGACGACAGGGAAGGCTTTGCCTCTGAACCAGGCCTTCTGGGAGTACCTGTTCGATGAGGCACTTACATGGGGCCTGGCGCTCTACGAGCAGGACTGGCTGGACCGGGAGTATGAGGAAGTCAGGTCAGCTTGGTAATGACAGTTAACTGTTATTAATTCAGGTCTGAACTGTCAGAAAATCACCTCATTGGTATATCATAGTTTTTAAAGGAGTTTAATATCCCAATATCACCCAAACAGTTATTTTGATTGAGCCCATACGATCAGGTTCCATTTCTGTTACTGTACAAATGAATCATATATATATACACTATAACATTAAACTCATCCCCTTCACTTTAACTTCCACAAACTTTGTATTAAAGTTCTTTGATTAGGAGTCTTATTAAAAAAAATGCAATAATCTATTCCAAATCATCTATGATGTGCATTTCATAGTTTTAACAAGGACCGACTCTCAACCAAAGAGTTCTAATAAAGCTCAATATGTCTCTCACCTCAGCTTCCTGCGCACAAACGTGTTCTAATAATGCTCAATATGTCTCTCACCTCAGCTTCCTGCATACAAACGTGTCCCTCGGCACGACCTGGCTGAACAACATGGACGCTGCTGCAAAGGACCGCGGTCTTCCCATCCAGTACTGCATGGCACTCACACGACACATGCTGCACGCAGCCTCGCTGGACCCGGTCACGCAGATACGCGTTAGCGACGACTATCTGTCGGCCCCGGTGAGTGTGAAGAAATCAACATCTTTGCACCCTAAAATCGGAATGGTAAGGAGAACACTTTGACTTTTTATAATGCCACTAAGTAATTTTTTTTAAATGACTACATGTTCTCTCTTATGACTATAACATTGGTGGAGACTCCAAGTTGGTCGAGTGTTTTTTAGAAACACCAATTTTTCTTTCATGGAACAAGTATGCTACGGGCGGGTGATGAACCGCCCGAATAGTGACCCTGTTTGTCTCTTCACGACCAATGAAGTATGGAACATTTTTTCAGATCTGGAATTTATAATCATTGTTGTTGCTGCTTAGTCCAAGCTACTCCTGCGACCGGGAAGTCCAGATGCCCACCGATATGTGTATATTTGGAATGTTATGTTCGCTGCAAGCCCCAATGTTAGACCTACACCGTTGAGAGAACGAATGCTGTCTCGCGGGTGGTCTCACGGATTAGACTCCGATGTGGCACTATGATTGAGACTGCATTGTAAAATGGCTGGATACGAAGTCATGACGTGCTCGACTGTCTCTGGTGTGACCCGGCACCGCCGGCACAGGCTGGAAGAGGCGTTTCCTAGCGTATGTTGGTATGCCTGGAGAGCAGAGTGGTGCCCACACCGTTGTCTTGACAGGTGAACCCTGTCATCTTATAGCAACCTCAATTTCTCAATGTGCACCTTCTGTGGGTGACTCCGTATATGATCATTCAGTGAAAGAGGTGTGAAGTGTGTGTGTATCTGTTTATCCATTAATGTGTTGTCTTTGGGCTGGGGAATGGTGGGGTAAATAGAGTTGATTTGAGTTGCCGGTGTGAGAAGTTAATAGGGGTGCGTATGTAGCCCTGGAAAAATGAGGTGCGTATATAGCCCTGGAAAAACGAGGTGCGTATATAGCCCTGGAAAAACGAGGTGCGTTCATAGCCCTGGAAAAACGAGGTGCGTATATAGCCCTGGAAAAACGAGGTGCGTATAAAGCCCTGTGAAGGAATTAGATAGGTGATAATTAGTGACTCCATACATGCTTTTTGTGAAGGATTATAGATAGGCGATAATAAGATGTATATTATTTGTTAATGTGTCTGACTCAGGCGCTGTATTTCTCGGACATTGTAGTTATATGTTTGGACAAATTGATCAAGTTAGTTACTAATGGTTCATAAATATACCAAGAACGCAGGTTTTTTGTGACTCGACCGAATATGCTTTTAGTGAAGGAATTAGATAGACGATAATTGAGATGTATATTATTTGTTAATGTGTCTGACTCAGGCGCTGTATTTCTCGGACATTGTAGTTATATGTGAAGACAAATTGATCAAGTTAGTTACTGATGGTTCATAGAGATACCAAGAACGCTATTTTTTTGTGAGTTGGCCGATGTATTTGTTAGGATGCATATTATTTGTTAGTGTGTCTGACTTAGTCGCTGTATTTCTCGGACATTGCAGTAATATGTTTATTTTCTCCTATTCTGGTCAAGTGAGTTACTTACGATACATAGAGGCTGCCGGTGACGGGTGGGGAAGAGGGGAGGGGATGACCGGAGTCAGGCGGTGTCCAAACCGCAAATGGTAATTACCTCGATGGTGTTTATATGTCAACTGTCACACAATGATCTTATCTCTTGATGTGTGGTCCTCTAGTGGAATTTCAGTCTCCTTTCGGTACCTTATTGCTTTCATTTACGATTGATTACGTATGGATTATAGAGATGAATGTTATTAGGTCTTGTCAACGCTGTATATGATTGTACTGGAATATTTCGCACGGCAGGTGAATATATTACTAGGTTTGTTATTAAATGACTCATTTGAATAGAAACTTTTATTGCTCCAACATGATTTTTTAGGATAATCGATGTAGTTATGCAGGCAATATGTTGCACGATTGATATTATTGATTTAATCCATTCGCATTTAACTTTCAGAGATTCGTCAAGATCCAATGTTACGAACAAACAGATACGTTCACGTACTTTTTTCAGATGAATTTTTCTGTAGACAACGAAACAAGATTTATTTATACAAATTTATTAATGAGGTATACATTTAGGGTTTGGGCACACCATTCACGCATGTTTATAATGAACAGGTGGACAGACAATTATATATTTGATTTACATAGGTACATTTACGTTGTTTTTTATGAATTTCTTTCCAATGCATATTTTTCAATGGGTATTTAGGTGGATAATGAGACAAGTTTAT
>SDVV010032161.1:0-11460 GCA_016164225.1 Gammarus roeselii
ATACTGCGAATAGGAGGGTTAATGGACGCGAAAAATAATTTATTTAGTACCTGTTAGTCCTAGTCAACTGCTGTGTGTTAACTGCTTCTGAATGAGGTTTGCAGTACCTAACGAATAGAACATATGTTTTGTCACGGTATATGAAATTAAATACAGTCTGTTTTCGAAGGCATAGCTACCGCATGACTATGCTCCAGTAGATTGACCTTAACATTATAAATTGGGTAAGGAAAAGTTAGAGTGATAGCCTGGGTACGTGCATTTGTTGAGTTCAAAAGTATACCGCAAACGCACTCGAGAGTGGGCATTTTATCGTCTAACTGTAGTATAAGTATTGACGCGTCATAATCCGCCACGACGCCACTCACGTATACAATAATGGGACACAAAAAGGGCAGCTGCTAAATGCCTAAAAATGAATATAATCAATTATTTGCGCATAGATAAAGATTTGACATTTTCTCATTGCACATTGAGTAACTAACAAACAGGTAATTTTGTGATGCCAACATCAGATTTTTTATTGCAATACACTGGCGTAAACCACTATTTCAGCAACATCAAACATATACACTCGTTATTTTTAAGAGATTCCAATTAAGATATTGATTTACGTACACTGTCTGTATTCCCGATATTACCGGAATGAAGTTATGGGAATTTATCAGGATTAAAACAACTAAATAAGTCAACTTATCTCATTACAAAGCGCTGTAAAAGAAGGGTTATTAATGAGACATGTACATGGCACTCCGTATCCATGTTGAAATTCAAAATGTTAACCCACATATTTGTTTATCCATGCTTCTCAATTTATATCAATGATACAGAGACTTTCCTCCTGCCTTCTCCATCCCGTGTCACCATCGACCACACACCATCTACACTCTCCTTCTTCTTTTATTGGTATCCATGATACAACATTTATTTAGGGAATACTTTTTTTTTCGGTCGATCAAATTCATCTTCGAATCTGTCTCGTTTTTGTGACGCTTATCAAATTCAATTTTAAGTAGAACCGTTTATTCATACGTCACATGTTCACCAATCACGGTTTTGCAGTCAAAATCTTTGTATTTCTTAGGGAATGGTTACCACATAATGGAACATTTTTTCGCAAAAGTTAGACCAAAGTGTTAACAAAAAACAGGTTATAACATGAAACAAACTTTGCTCCGGACATGTCGGTTCATAGCTCCTTGTGAGCATCATCACTATTGACAGCCAGTCATACACAGCGTCACGACATTCTCATAGTTTTGAGGACGTGGAAAAAGAATTTCCTCCGTTCTACAATTGCGTAACCAGCTAATAATCTCCGAGTACACGTTTAACTAACAAATGAACAGATCTATACCACAGGATACGGAAAACATTTAAAACATGGGAAGAAATTTGAATTTAGGATTTTTTTCTCCATGAATTATTTATAAGTGATCGATTTATAAACGAATAAATGATTTCATGCAATAATCGTTAAGCTGTATGAAAAATCACAATGCTAGAGAAGAAGTGGCAAATAATGCTGTCTGATATGAAAAACGGGCCGCTCAAAACAAGATGCAACCGCGCAGATCAACATTCCATGAAAATCTCATGTACCAGCATAATTTCTTAAAGTATCCAGAACATACCACCATGTTGGAGGTGCAGAGAGTGATCTCTTCGTGGTCCTTATCCTTCAAACAATTGAATATGTCAGCTTCATTTGTAGCCGCACAACCGCAGACTTCAGTAGCGAACGTCAAGGCAGATTGCAGAGGCTGCTCGTCAATGGCCCAGTGCTCGAGGGCGGACCCGCTCTCACCGATCACACCAGCGAACAGGCCTGTGTGGTAAAGGGTTTGAACGGTGACAAAATCGGCTCAAAACCTGAATCCCTACGGGGGTCCGAGATGTGACTACAAGGTGGAAGAGTTTTTAAATACTGGGTTATTGAGACGGGGTAACAAAACGGTCTCGTCAAAGATTAGAGCAGTGATGATGCGGTATTAAAACTGTGACGACAGACGTTGGATGTGTTACAGCTGTGACGACACGGGATGGGGCTGTAGTGACTTGGCGTTAGAATAGTGACGACATGGCGTTTCAACATTAGTAACATCGCGATCGAACTGTAATGAAACAGGGCAGTACTGTGGCAGAGTTTAACAAAGTTTTGGCAACAATGTGTTAAAAGTGTGGAAACAGCTGTTCCAACTGTGCTGCATGGGGCTGAGACGTTTGGGGTGAGAGAGGTAGAGCAAAAAGGGTGGGTGTAATTGAGATAAAAGGTGGAGAGAGTTGAGGGGAAGTATGCGGATGGAACTGATTAACAGTAACAATACAAAAGAACTTCATTAATAACCATTATGGGCATTGTATTACAATTGAGACATTGCCTTTATCTATGGCTACACCAGTGGGAAAGTAGTTACAAAATAACCATGCACACTATACAACAAACTAATGTATACAACTGTATATTACCTATTTTTATGTCAATTCTCTCCATCGTCTCGACAATGACTAGGCAGCGAACGTGTGACCGGAGCATGTGGCAATGAGGGATTTATTTGAGGAACTTCTTACTGGAACCATAAGGATGTGTGCCGCTTTACGGAACAGTACTTTGCTGTGATTCGACTGTTTTTCTGCCAACAAAAAACAGCTCGCCGACGAAGAGCAAGAGACTTGCATCAGTGTTCGAAATCTGCCATTATAACTCACCTTTCAATTTTCTCATGCTTGTATTGGAAGAAAATTTTCCACCGTGTCTTACAATATGTCATGTATAAATATGATCTGAACAGATGGATTCTAGCATCCCTTGATGAAAAGGAAAATTTCCGTTTCAACTTGTTACCAATTGAATTTTTGCCGCCTTGTTCGCTTTGCAAAATCATTGTTATTGCAATCTGCTGTGATAACATGCGCTACAGATATCGAAATTCATCTACAGAATTAAGTGCAACACCGGCACGGTTAAGCTCGGTCGGGAGATAGTAATGTTTGACCCTTTGGTCTAACTAGCATACATACAGTTTTTACCATGTTATATACAGTATCATGAGGTTCAACAATATTGATACTTATATCAAGGAGCGTTAGCAATGCCGTGAGAGTCGGTGCTAATAAGAGTACATCATCTGCATAACTAAGACTGTTAACACAGCAATTAGCGACAAGACCACTTGGGTTTTCTCTACTTAGAAGGTATTTCAACTCATCGGTGTACACGTTACATAACAATTGAGATAGCTGACCTCCCTACATAATACCGCTTATCAGAAATGCAGCTACAGATACAGACACTGGGCCGAATTCCGAAGAAAGGTTGCTGGCCGATGGCAAGGCGGACCTCACACTCCTCTCAAACACTCACACTCACGCAACTCGGCACTTTGACCTAAAGGATCCTGCCAGAAGACCCCGCACACACACTCTGGGTCATGAGTTCGGTAAGGGGTCAGTGTCAACAGCATAACCTGACAGTGTGACTGGTTTTCCCCTGCCGCGTCATGGTGCCCGGGTCTCCTTCGCCACCCGACCAACCCGTTTCTCAACGTAATGCCACGGGCGGGAAAGCACATCAGGGCGGCATACAAATAAATCATCCATTCACAGCAGTTCTCCCCTCCCGCGTATTCAATGCTTGCTGGCTCGCTACCTCCACACTCAAGTCTCTCCTTCCTAACGCCTGCTTAACACTATCCAACCACCAAACCTTCGGTCTTCTTCCAGACCCACGTCCATTCGCCTCCGCCTTCATCACTCGTTTCACCAATCTCCCTTCATCCATACTCGTCATGGGCTAGAACCTCCTCAAAACACGCAAATCTACTGTCTCCTAACTTCTTCATGACATGGCAGTTGGCGGAGATGAAAGGGGCTGATCTGACGTTACCTATAACAGAATTTAGTGCCAGGTATAGCGACCCGTTGTAATTTGTCGTGGCCGAGTTGCACATGAACTAATTAAAGGGAAGATACGCTGTCTATTTCGCGATTGAACGTTTTGTGCACCGAATTATAACTTGAGCAGAAATTATTCTAGGTGGATTATTGTACTTGAATTGCGCGTGGGGAACAACACAAGCCGTTGGAGAGACACAAGGATCGCAGTGCGACGTCAGACGTTGTCTCATTTCGAAAATCCTGCTTGATATCCCCAGGAGATGAGCTGTTAGAGATTCGAAGTTTGGAGGAATGGAATAGTGTATACTTGTTATAGTATAGTGTTTATTACAGCATTATTCAGTCTCTCCACACAATATGTTCGTATCAAACTATTCGTTACTCTAATGATCTTCCCCTTGCCCGTCTATCACTGTCCTCGCCATATCTCAAGGCATATTCGCCACGGTATAGTCAATGTTTCTTCTGAAATCTGTATACAGCACTCCTCAACACAACTACAAAGCTGAGAGGGGGGGCATAGCACCACACCCCCTCTACCTCACCACTACCTACCGTTACCCAGACTCTGTAATCATATTTTTGTACAATGAATAATCCGTGCGCAAACCAAAACGAATGTAACCATTCGTCTCTCTGATCAAAAACACTTCTTAATCCTGGTCAGTGTGTAAGCCATTATCTAATGGTAAAAAGAGTGAGTTTTCGAAACCATTACCGCTAGGAGTTAATTGGAGATACCCCAGCTTTTCATACATGTGTGCGGTAGAGGCTATTTGATTTCGAGTGTAGTCAAGGCATGCCGCTGGCTCTGAACCACGCGGGACATCGAAGACGTGTGGGGATGTGAAACAATTGAATTACGTTTGAATATGTTCAAAGTTATTTTCTACGCAAATGGCACGTGGACATAAAAATATGAACACTTGTATTATTTGCAAAAGGGGTGTGTATTAGAGATTAGTTAATGCGACAAATGACTAGAGTGTTTGACGCGGGTTCACCAGTCATTTTTAGGTCTGCAGGAAGAGAGGTGGTGTGTGCTCACTTCTCGCATGTCTGATCGATCACACTCTCCTCACCGCACTACGAAACATTTCATCTGTGCACTTTGAGCAAAACAGAATCATTAGACTTCTTAGTCATCTGCGCGCTTTCAGAAATACCCCATCTTCAGACTTCTTAGTGATCTGTGCACTTTCAGAAATACCCCATCATCAGACTTCTTAGTGATCTGTGCACTTTCAGAAATACCCCATCATCAGACTTCTTAGTGATCTGTGCACTTTCAGAAATACCCCATCTTCAGACTTCTTAGTGATCTGTGCACTTTCAGAAATACCCCATCATCAGACTTCTTAGTGATCTGTGCACTTTGAGTGTTCGGTTGTTTCTGTTTCTCTTAGTAGCGTAGGTAAACGAGTAAAATTGAAGTATGTACAGCGGACATGAATGTCAAGTTTGAATATATTGTGTATCGATATAGAGCTGAATCTGTCATGCAGTACCTTATATTTCGTTGTTAATAAGTGCAGCGTATACTTTTTTCCAGATGCGAATCTTCGGAGAGCGGGTGATATTTTTCATTAAATTTTTTAACGTTAATAAACCATAATATATGAACCAAATAACTGTTGTCGGCACACACGTTTTTTCTATCTGTATTTAGTTGAAAATGGTATTTGAAATTATAACAGACCTTCAACGATCGAGATGTGACTCCCCTCACAGCTCACCCTACAAAGATGAGTGTATGAGAAACAACTTTGACGGTTCTCGTTACAAGCGCCACTAACCTTCAGTCACGGGGCCGATGGTTTGTAGGAGGGAAACGGATGTCGAACCAGCGCTCTCCCCAAAGATTGTTACTCGGTCAGGGTTGCCTCCGAAATCGGTGATGTACGACTTAACCTGCGTCATGTATTGCAATGTTTGGATAAATAACAAATTATTAATTAATTGCACAAATAAAGCTTGTAGAAACGGATCAGTAGGCGATGTTTTCTTGGCGCACTTGTTTTTAGCTAAGGTATGAATATAATTTATTTGTGTCATTGATGTTCGATTCCTTTCAATGCTTTCCTAAGAGGCCTGTTAATTAACCTTCACTATATATTTTCTCAAATATTTCTTTCCGGATCACATAGTAAAAATGTCCATTTAACATCGTTTGCCGAATCATGGAAAAAGAATTAGGGTCAATCGGTCGGAGTGATTAGTAAGTATATTACTCCGAATCAATTATTCTCTCATAGATTTTTTTATTTTCCAAATTACGGTAAAATGCTTTTATGGCACCCAATTTGCAAATCGACGAGAGCTGCTATGGAAAAGCAAATAATTCAAGAAATGTGGGTGAAATTGAATTTATTTAATTTTCTTCATATATCGGAACTTGGGGCATTCAAAAGATTACAGTTTGAAAATTCATGCTACTCGTTTTAAAATAATAAAACCGAGTATTGCAGACTACGTCCTTGTAAGATGAAGGAGCCGAATGTGTTTGTTTCAGGAAATCTAGACGAATCAATAAATTTGAGACTATATCACAATGTTAGAAATAACTGTGCGTTACTTAGTCCTGTAACTGAAAGCGTTTGGGGCACGCCTCTAAACGGCCAGCAATAGGCTAAAATCCGTGACGCCAGTCACAGTTTTCTATATGTCGTTTTCTGTTATGCCGTAACGTAAGGTGTACAACCATAACTATATATTGTTGTAGACAAGTATACATCGCAGTAGACACACGTCGTAGTAGACATATGCAGATTCTTTCAATTTTTTCCCTACTCAAATGTTCTGTAGTATTATGTAATCCTGAATCACATCATGGAATACTCATAAATCCCTACCAGGTATTTTCAACGTGTAATAAATGTATAAGAGGCCGCCGTGGCCGAGTGGTTAGCGTATCCGACTGCAGTGTCAGCCTCTGGTGCTGCATGTCGCGAGTTCGAGCCTCGGCAGGGACACGGCGGTCTTGTGGCGGGGAGATTGGGCTCCTCCCCCCTCTGTGTCTGCCTAACCTAGCCACCCCTCTAACTAGGGGGAAACAGCTGTATGTCTATACTTATACAATAAATGTATACAAAAAGATTGTCTTCGCAAGAGCCCAGCGTTCGCACTATAATTATTTCCGCACACGCTCACTATCGCCACTTAACTTCAGCTTACTTACATGGCCGGACACTGTCAAAACCACTAAAAAATATTTTAGCTCACGTGCTGCTGCGACAAACAATATTTCAGCCCACGCGTATTTGCGCCACAATCATAGCATCCTCCACTCAGAGCAGCCACTGTCATATTCGCCACCGTCATATCAGTCACTAGTCGTGTCATTTTACTGGGTATCACTTCAATGAAACTTCAATAACTGTCATAGCCGCTCAAAAAACGGCATTACGTACCCTAGAAAAATACATACGTATGCTCCGCAGGTTAGAAATACGTACCTTTGCCCCGCGGGTTAGATACACGTACCCCTAGGTTAGATTCGGTTGGGAAGAAAAGTTTCAATAAAGTGATAATCAGTAAAATGATACCTCAGTTCGGTTGACGGAACAACTCGTGGCTGATATGCTAGTGGCGGATATGACAGTGGCTGGTCTGACAGAGGAATGCTATGAATGTTCACTTTTAAAAAATGGTACCGTAGGTAGGTAGTCGGAACAACTTGTGACTGATATGACAGTTGACGGAGATGGAAGAGGCTGATCTGACGTTAACTATAACAGAACTTAGCGCCAGGTATAGCGACTCGTCTGTGCAGGTACTCCCCGTCACGCCAGCGACCAGGCGGAAGCCCAGCGTTCGCGCTAGAATTATTTCCGCACACGCGTACTATCGCCACTTCACTTCGGCTTACAGTCATGACCGGGCACTGTCATAACCGCTGAAAATATTTCAGCACAGGTGCTTTCGTGCCGAACAATGTTTCAGCCTACGTGCATTTGCGCAGCACCCATAGCATCCTTCACTCAGTACAGCCACTGTCATATCCACCCATGGAGGTATAATATCCTATTATACCGCCCTGTATCCACCACTGCCATCATAGTCACGAGTCGTACCATTTTACTGGTTATCACTTAAATGAAACTTCAATAAACTGTCATAAACGCTGAAAAACGGCATTGCTTATCCTAGGAAAATACGTACGTTTGCCCCGCAGGTTAGAAATACGTACCTTTGCCCAGCGGGTTAGCAACAAGTACCCCTAGGTTAGAATAGGCTGGGAGGAAAGTTTAATCAAAGTGATAACCAGTAAAATGGTATCTTGGTTCGGTTGGCGGAACAACTCGTGGCTGATATGCCAGTGGCGGATATGACAGTGGCTGGTCTGAGTAAGGAATGCTATGAACGTTCGCTGTTAAAAAATGGTACCGTATGTAGGTAGACGGAAAAATTTGTGTCTGATATGACAGTTGGCTGAGATCAAAGGGGCTAATCTGACATTAGCTATAAAAGAACTTAGCGGCATGTATAGCGACGTGGGGAGCCCAGCGTTCGCGCTAAATTATTCCCGCTCACGCGCACTATCGCCACTTCCCTTCACTTCACTGTCATAGCCGGACACTGTCATAACCGCTAAAAATCTTTCATCCCACGTGCTTTCTACCTAACGATGATTCAGCCCACACGCATTTTCCACCACTTCAAAATCTGCCACTGTCACATCTGCCACTGTCATTTCAGCGAAACAGGCGTACCAACCTAACAGTTATCACTGTAATGAAACTTCAATAAAAAACGCTAAAAAACGGCATTAAGTACCCTACAAAAATACGTATGTTTGCCCCGCGGGATAGAAATACGTACCTTTGCCCCGCGGGTTAGAAACACGTACCCTAGGTTAGGTTAGGTTGGGCAGGAAAAGTAACATTAAAGGGATAACCGGTAAAATGGTACGACTGGTGGCTGATTCTGACGTGGGCTGAAACAGATTTTCGCCAGAATGTCACTGGCAGATATGACAGTGGCTGGTGTGACTGAGGAACGCTATGAATGTTCGCTGTTAAAAAATGGTACCGTAGGTTGGTAGTCGGAACAACTTTGGGCTGATGAGGCAGTTGGCGGAGATAATAGGGGTTGATCTGACGTTAGCTATAAAAGAATTTAGCGCCAGGGATAGTGACCCACGACGTGTTCGAACAATGTGACTAACGTCAACGCAATTGGATGTTTATCCTGTGAGTTCGTTAGTGCGGTTGAGTAATTTTTTCAATTAGTGAGCTGTCTCATATACAATAGCATTCGCAGTCTCAAAACAATACTGCCATAAGTCAACGAATTGGGTTAAGATATTGGATCTCAACATTACCGACCATTATTTATCGTTCTCACAATAAAATATCTCATGAACGAACAACATTTGGAGTAGGATTCAATGAACGGGTAACGGTTATTCTGGAATCGATAGATGGCGTGTGCATGCTTTTTTCACTTTAAAAGATCCCCTTTCCTATAGCTAGGACATGTCTGATCTGTTTAGCAAGATATTCTGTTCCTATAACCTTACCCATTTAAGAGCCGTGATCTGATCTGAAAGTCCAGCGTTGCCAGGAATATCCTCGTTCTGGAGAGACAACCAACCTGAGGAACGATCAGATAAACAGTCAACCAAATGAGCTATCAATAGCGCATCACTGCGCATAGTGTGATCTGATACCTGTAGAGGACGGTCTGTCCGAAAACAGTGCTGAAAGGTGGGCTGTGACTGTGACGCGCGTATATTATGCTCTAAACGGGAGCCCAGCGTTCGCGCTAAAATTATTTCCGCACACGCGCACAATCGCCACTTCACTTCACCTTGCTGTCATGGCCGGACACTGTCACAACCGCTAAAAATCTTTCATCACACGTGCTTTCGACCTAAACGTTGTTTCAGCCCACACGCATTTTTCGCCTTTTCAAAATCTGCCACTGTTATATCTGCCACTGTCATTAAACCTAAACAGGCGTAATAACCTACTGTTTATCACTTTAATGAAACTTCAATCAAAAAACGCTGAAATACGGCATTATGTCCCCTAAAAAAATACGTATGTTTGCCCCGCGGGTTAAAAATACGTACCTCTGCCCCGCGGGTTAGAAACACGTACCCTAGGTTAGGTTAGGTTGGGTAGGAAAAGTTTCATTAAAGTGAAAGCCAGTAAAATGGTACGACTCGTCGCTGATTCTGACGTGGCTGAAACAGAGTTTACAGAGTGTCAGTGGCACATATGACAGTGGCCGGTATGACTGAGAAACGTTATGAATGTTCGCTGCTAAAAAATGGTACCGTAGGTAGGTAGTCGGACAACTTGTGGCTGATAAGGCAGTTGGCGGAGATGAATGGGGCTGATCTGACGTCAGCTATAAAAGAATTTAGCGCCAGGGATAGCGACCCATTATTTAAGCTTCTCACCTAGAGCTCCAAGACGGTACTGAATGACCACAAGGACGACATCTTTATCGAGCAGTCGAGTGGGGAGGTACAACGATGAGTCTCCGCTCGTGAACGAGCCTCCGTGGATGAAGAACATCACTGGCAGAAGTTCTGAATTATCTTCTCTCTGGAACGAGGGTAGAAACGCAGTTATGCATGTATTTACAACTATTTTGAGTGGTGTTCCGCATGCAACGCATGTTTTTGGAAAATCGTATCAGCATAAAATAGGAAATCATTCCTCCCTTTCAATATTTTATAATCCGTATTAACGAGGTTATGTAGCGGCTGCAAATTACAATGGTAGCGAAGACGAAGGAAAAACTAGACAAAAAGTAAAATCTCATGTGCGAGCGGAACCGAAACTTGAACCATAAGATCCAAAAATCAGTACTACATAACTAGACTACAAAGGATGTTCAATTCAAGCCTTTCGTTCATCCCCATGCATGACTTTTGACAATTGTAAAATGTCGGAGCACAGAAACTGAAGACGAGAGATCAGTCTTCATAATTATTTAAGTTACTCCCAAAATGAACAATAGTTCAGTGACCACGTACGTCCGGAACATAGATGTCGAGGAAGAGACAATCCTCCGAGCCGGTCCCGAAGTGGCCAAGCATGGAGATCTGCGAGCACTTGGCTCCGCTGTGGTCGACTGTTATCTCGTTGATCGCCCCCCAATAGTTGCCTGCGACGATGCTGTGCTGGGGGGAGATAACAGGTGTTAGTCAGTAATACAGTAATGCAGCTACGTGGTGCGAATAGCATGTAAAGGAAGTCGTTAGTCGAGAAGGAAGTGCTGCGGCTAAGCTGTGCCGTTGGCACGGGATTGAGGTCATTAGTCGTCAAATGTAAGTGCTACGCTGGCACTTGGCACAAGAAGGCGGTCGTTAGGCTGTGCCGGTGGCACGGGATGGCGGTTATTAGACGTCAAAAAGTAAGTGCTACGCTGGGCACTTGGCACGAGAAGGCGATCGATAGTCAAGAAGGCTGTGCTGTAACTAAGATGTGTTGTCGGTAAGAGAAGGCGGTCGTTCGTCAAGACGGCGTTGCTGCGACAAAGCTGCGTTAAAGGCACTATAAGGCGGTCGTTAGTACAGAAGACAGTGTTGCGATTGAACTGTGTTGC
>SDVV010032162.1:0-11460 GCA_016164225.1 Gammarus roeselii
ATAGACGACATTATTACGTTGTAGAGAAAAACAGCAAAAGTCACACCAAGGCTGACAATAAGAGGGCTCATGCGGTCGAGTTCCGTATTACTCGCCCTCACAACGAAATAATTATTTTGTAATTTACTTTCTGTAAATTTGTACTCCTAAGATTGAAATATTATTGTGTTATACCGTTGTATTAACTCCATTGGAAGTGTGCCACAGGCAGCAGTTCCCCTGGCTACGTAAGTTTCTCCGCATGCCTACTGGCTTGCACATGACGCTGTGGGGACTTCAACACAAAGCCGTGGTGCGCACCGCCACCAACCAATCAGGAGACTTACATAACATAACTATTGTTTTTAAGGTCATCATTTTCTCGCCGTCGATATGCTAAATTAAATGTTTAAGTCCCCGTAATTACTGTTTTTCCTCTTCCACTGTGATTAACTTTATTTTAAATGACGTACACTTGATTTTGCATAGATAATCATGTTCAAATAAATCATAAATGTGTACATAACAGTTTTCAATTCCAACCTCCGGTTAATATTGTATAAAGGTTATATCGCCGTTGAAAATACCAAACCTTATTACAATATCGACAAATTGTTGTAAACTATTGAGTTCAAAATACTTATTGATCGTGACAATAACAATGACAACAAGAACGCAGCATCTAACAATTCACTAAACACGTCACGATGAAACACATGCCATGATGACGCGGAGCTCAGAGAATCGCCTTGAAGTTCTATCCCAACAAGAAATTGGGTCTTGCCTCAATAGGAATGAAACTGTAAAAAATAACATCAGGACAACGAGGGAAAAAAATCATACGCTTTTTAGATGGCTTAGCAGCGCGATTCTCTAACAAGGAAGCCCATGGGGCCTCCTTTGTTATTTTTTAATGGTACAAAATGCTGTGAGGAGAAGTGAATAAATGATAAAAAATATATATTGAATGGTAAAGAATGAGATAGGGAGCTGTAATACATATGACAGTTAACGATTGATGAATTGGAATAATTAAAATAATGATGGTTAATTGATCTCCAGCTACTCTTTTAATACCAGCCTCGGATCAGCACGGAAGCTGGCCGGAAGGTTCGTAGTGCTAAGAGAACAGATACAGATACTAGGTCGAATCCCAGGAAGGGCTGGCCCACAGCAAGGCGCGCCTCACACTCCTCTCATACACTCGCACAACTTAGCCTTTTGCGCTAAAGGGTCCGGCCAGAAGACACTGCGACACATGTTCAGGGTCATGGGGGCGGTCTGAAGTCAATGTCAGCATCAGGGCCCGACAGCGTGACTGGTTTACTCCTGCCTCGTCATGGTGACCGCCCCCCCCTTCCTCACACCCTCAATCATCCCGTTTCTCAACGAAATGCCAGGGGCGAAAAGCTCCATCGGAACAGCGTCCAAAAAATCACCCATTCACAATCATTCTCCGTTCACGCCTATTCATTGCACGTTCTCCCGCTACCTCTACACTCAAGTCTTTCCTTCCTAATGCCTGCTTCACATCATCCATCCACTTAAACTTTGGTCTACCTCTAGGCCTGCGTCCACTCACCTCCGTTTTCATCACTTTTTTACCAAATTCTCTATGTATATTATCACCATGTGTCCGAACCATCTCAGAACAATCGAATCTACTCTGTCCTCTATCTTCAACACCGTCCCGGTTCTAATTTGGACTACGTCATTATTGGTTCTGTCTCGTAGCGGCACTCAAGTCATGCATGCCTCTTAAACGTTTCACATTTCATCTCAAAAAGGTTCAACCTTCTTCTCTCTTCTACTCTCACCCCCCCCCCCAGTCTCATCCCTGTAGAGTGCAGTTGGGACAACCACACTCATACCCCTCTCTTTCCTTCCATCCTCAACGTCCTACAGCTCAATTCACTCTTCACTGCACCCAACACTTTACACCCTTCCTTCACTCGCAACTTCACCTCTGTTTCTCCTGAGAGCCCAGATACTAATTGATCTGTTGTTTTTTTGACTCCATAAAACAGTAAACGGGTTAACTTGGCTCATTCAGAAGGAATTAACGCGCGGGTGTCGCTATCACTTTCGGTTAGATAACATGCGATGAGAGTTTGGTTGGATGCATGCACGGGACAATAATTAATTACGTGTCTTATAATAATGCTGAATATTGGTAGGGGGCGAACATATGTTTCATCAGAACGCAATAATACTCAATAAAATAGCATCGTAGTTTGAATTGCAGATTTGAGACAGGAATGCACAAAATGAATGTTGTGGTTAAAATACACTTAAGTTCTACCGTAACAAGAACTTGGTAAACACAGCCTATGAATTAAACTGAAAGTGTAGGGCTAGCATTGCTTTATGAATACAAGATGATGAAAATTTGTGAGGCATGTTAAACACGATATTCCGAAAGACGCCATATTCATGACTATATGATAGAATTCGAAATATCGCAGATTGGGTTACACTCTATCGGATAACAAAGAAACGAAATTATGTCATAACACAAATAGAACTTCAAGGACAATGACACTGGCGGTAAGTCGCTCAGTGATGAGTAATTTGATCAGTCCGAGGTATTCGCGTGAAATGCAGTGATAGGTTAGCTACATAGTAGAACTGCCTAGTGCCGGGACGGGTCGAAACAATACCTCACTTGCGATACTATTATAGGAATTTACAATACCTCACTCGCGATACAGTTAGCGGCCAGAGCATGCAGTCGTTAGAACCTATATCGCTGAAATCGTGCCTCTTAATTCTGGTGCGCGTGTCGGTTACCCATCGAATTTTTACCATGTTCAATATCCGTGTTTGCGTTTTTAGGCTGCACGGTAAAGAAACATCCTTGTTCTTTCAAATGCATTTAGTCAATAGTAAACGTGTTCTCATTTTTAGCGAAGTAAATCTTCGAATCGTCAATGATGACAACGATGGTGTGCTTGCCCGAAGGCTTATGATATTCCCTGGAATCAGTAATTATATTTTTTCATGATTTCAATGATTACACTCACATATGAATGTCACTATCGAATGACCATTTTTGGCCTGGAATTAACGTGTATGGCAACCGATCGGAAATGTCACGTTCCTTCAATGCGAGTACAATGATTATTTTGGCTTATAGAGCGAGTACTTGGTTCTTCGTAGCTATTGAGCAAGTATTCATTGTTTTTAGTTATTGGACAAGTACATAATTTTTACTTGGTTGTGTTGGTGCTGCCCAGAGCGTGGCTGCCGCGGGGAGGTGAGAGGCTGTACCTTACGTGCCCGTGGTTGGCGAAGTGCTGACTGACTTGTATGCTCAACTGCACCTACAGCTATGGCCGAACACACGCCGCGCCGCGATTCTGCTCCTACACGTGGTACAAAGATGACTAGAATGTAGGCTCGCGGAAAGCATCGTTCAAGAAACGGAACATACCATATTTCAAATAATAAATTATTATAGAGTAAAGAGGAACACAATTATTGCTTACACATAGAAGATTGCTAGTGCAGTGTAGAAATAGTGAAGGATCTGGATAGGATTGTCTATCAAATCGAAACTGTCGCAAAACGCTTTGCAAGCATACACATACATTTGCGGTTGAATAGTTGAGTGGATAGATAACCGCTGCTACCATACGAAGCACGCATATGAGCCCTGACCATAAATGCACATTCTTCACATATTAGTAACTCAAGAATAAGGCGTTATTCATAGAAGCCCAATCAATACACTTTCCTTTAGAGAAGGGAGTTTGGCTATCAGACGATTACTGTCCATTGAATCACATGAGGTGGACATGTAGCGGCCAACTACCCCGCTATTGTCCCTACTCTACTGCAGCCGCCCTATACTATGTTTTCGCCCTACCATCTACTATAATTATCGTTCTGTGTTAATACCGATATAATTACTTTTTGTATAATTTCTGCAATTACATGTTACTCAAATATTTCATAACTCATTTCTTATTTATGCTTCATGACGATGTAAATTCATCATGCTCATGTATGTTTCATGTCCTTCTTGTATTTCACCATATCCGATCGGGTTCCCCCGAATGAGATCTCGTCTTTGTCACACTGTAATTGCCAATTGGCCGGAAGCGTAAGCATCTACAACTACCTTCTCTGACGTCACTTCCATCCAGATTTCTTGATGCCGGTTCATTATTTCCTCTCCATAACTAATTGCCTCGGTCGTCAAAATGCGCAAACAACTATCAACCGGCGCATTCCTTCCAGACCTTTCCGGCTATGCCATGATGAGACAATTCATAGCCCACGTTATCATGCAAACAAACCGTTTGTACTTAATCAAATAAAATCATACTTTTACTCACAATTGAAAATTATCAATTCCCTTAACTAAATTCAAACAATTTCAAATTAATTATTTCCTACGTCAAATCATTACTTCTTCAAGCACTTCATTCCAAATAATCACAGGTTATTTCGTGTGGACAGTGACTGCAACGTTCACTTATAGTCAGCTGTACATGCATTCACTAAATATTTCTCGTCTAACTGTCCAACCAGACCGACAGGTACGTACGTAATTACGTAGGGCTTAGCAAGTTAAATTAACAATGTAATAATATTCTCATGTTTCTGTAGCACTTTAACAACTATTTCATGAATGTAAAACGTGTTACTCATCCTCTTTTAATCGTTGTTGTAACATGTCGTATTGTTCTTGAGCAATAATTCCAACAAGGCAACATTCACCAGTCTGAGTACGTCGGTACGTATGTTTGTACTACCGCACGGTTGGTCGCTACATACTCATCGGCCTAGCTCAGCCAGTATTGCCCACAAAGTTGCATTGTTAGCACGCGCGCTCCCGCACCTCCCGTGACCATCTCTACCACGGGAGGATGCGCTACACTCGCTCTGCTCAAGTCAACCACAAACGCGTACCAATGACTACCAGTATTTCATCACCTTGAAGACTCGCTCATCGCCCACTGTACTTGATCCCGTTTCAACAACCAAGTTTCTCATCATATCGATCATCAACGCGTGCACTCTTCGACCATCACAGCTCCGTCATCTCTAACACTTGTCACTCTCGTGGCACCATCACATGCCACCACCCAACTCCATCATCGTTATCATGACGCGCACCAAATTAAGTGCCATCACTCACCACCGCCAACTCCGTCACATCAGCTCGACCAGGCTAGTAAGAACGCCTGACGTAGTGCGCCAAGCAATCGTTACCGCTACCAATCAGCTGGCCGTATAGCTATGCACAAGCGATGCACTCACCGCCCTCGCTACCTCGGCGTTCAGCGCTCACCAGTCAAGCAAGCCCACCTTCCAAGCGCCATTCGGACGCCGAGTCAGACTCCAACTCCATCACCGTCAGTAACCAACGCCGACTGTCTTCCACGTTCAACCCGTAGTAAATTCCAGCTGTCGACACGAGGTGGGAGTATGTTTTCCACGATTAGGAATCTACACACCGCCGCGATATCTTCGTTCAGTTTTTTTAATCGATGCGACCCAATTTTTGTTGTTTTTCTCACTGCATTACGTATAGTGGTATCAACCAACCCCTTCATGCTGTCCGTGCCTGTAGTTTTTCGTTTCATTATTGCCGTGTTTTCGGTCATTACATTAGGGGTCATCCATTCCCTCCGTGTTTCGTGTTAGCAAATTACAAGTGCCCAAGTACTCAACCTTATATTATTGTTCACAAGCCTATCGATACTCGTCGTCATGTGATAACACCGAGTTAGTTTGGTAACTACCTCAGCACTATGACCATAAATGACCAGCAGTTTGAAATAAATAGCATTTTGCTATTATGCATGCATAAACACGCTTTATTACACTGCTACTCAGCGCAAACTCTCCGAGCTGGTCTACTTCTATCGAAGCAAAGATGAGCAGCTCGAAGAGTTTCCGCTGAGTAGTAGTAATACTAGAACGTGTTAATACACGCGGAATGGCAAAATAATATTCTTCTTCAAAACATTAGACATTCGTGAGCATTTCTCCAGATGGTAATTGTTAATACGCTCCAAAAAATATATTCAACTTTTTTGAATCTTTAGTGACTGCCATGTTATTAAATGGACCTTATTTCACTTCTATAAATTGTGAAGAAAAAAAATCGACGACGTGAAATCTAGAGCCTCTCTAAATTATTTGGATCAGCGGTTAAATTCAGCTGTTGACCTTGAACGCGATAGCGCTGAAAATTTATTAAATTCTACTTGGTCTTACACACTAATACTAACCTAGTAAAACGAAGTGGTTTATGTATAAAAGTCTAGTGCACCTTTAACACAAAACCATACTGATAAAAACGCTTGAGTTTACCTACCAGAATCAATACCTATATAACTACGAACGAGCATCAGGTTGTTTGTTTGTTTGATAGGAATAGCTGGCGTGACTGCACGATGCTGGATACGCGATAGGCAATAGTGGCGAGAAGGCCTGGACAAAAGAAACCATAAGCCGTTTTTCGGATACATCTGGTCTGGATGGAAGTGACAGACTAGAGCCAGTAAGCCTAACCGGCAGCTTTTGACGGGACTGCCGACCGATGTGAGTTATCTTGCTACAGCATGAGTAGCATATATAAACAAGAAGAATAAATATCAAGAAGAATAAATATCACGAAAAATTTAAAAAAGTTGTTGCTCATGATATTTCATGTGTTACATAAAACTGCTGCAATACCACATATTTTAATAATAATAATACGAAGAATATGGCAATTTGTAGAATGGCAATGCTGCTAAATGGTCCCGCCCATATGTTTATAAAACTAGACATGTACTGTACACCCTATTTTCCACCTAAATCATGTGGATAAATAAACATGACGTGGGTTAGTTTCATGTAGTATCATGAAATCCTCTGAGAGATCTAACGGCCTGGATGCAATGCAATGGGTAATAGAGTGGTTAGGATCTAGCTACGGCAAAGCTTGCCTACTTGGTATCAGCGGCCAGAATATATTAACTACACTCGACAGAGCGTGAGAACAAATCTGAGTTGTAGATACACATGTGTGATGGTAGATATGTACGACGTAACTGTCTATGATGAGATCCATTGTAACGAAAATGCTGACTTGCTTGAGAAGTCCAGTCATGACCTCAACCTTTCCCATATATTTATATGCAAATAAATGTATCATGAGTGGTCCTGTTTTAGCAGTACAATGGTGTACTTGTTTAGCAATCAATTATGTAAATATATGTATATCACTAGTTTAGTGGATGATGTAGCTAAGTGAGCTATTTGACGTTTTTGGTACTTGCTATTTCACGGTACCTTTGTGGGTTTACGATGTTTGCTAGATTGAAATGTATAGGAATAATTGAAGATTGATTGATATGATTAATGACGATTGCATGAATGATGAGTATCGCATTGCAAAGAATAAATTGGTATGAATGGATAAACGAGGGCCTCGAACTTGCCCTGTAGTAAAATGCGGACAAGAAAAAATAATTAATCGATGAACGGCCTAAATTGATCGCTGGCTGCTCTCATGCCTACAGCCACGGGGTCAGCGCATGACTGACCGGTAAGCTTGTAAGGATGAGATGCGTCAGGTTAGATTGATCGGCCGTACGTTACGAAGTAAAAAATTGAGACGCTACGCGTGCAAGGTTGGCTATACTGACTCCATAGGTTTGTTCGGATCAGAAGGATTATTTTTTGCGGGTGTTTCCGTCCCTATCGGTCGGTATTGGAGAGAGCGCGAGCGCATGAGGAGGAGACAATTGAAATGACATGTAGCTGAAATAATAATTATTGAACGGCATAAATATCATTTTTAATGGGAAATCGGTTGACTATTTACACATTGTTGAACGATTGAGATATGGTGACCGTAACAGAATAACGCCCAAAAATGTAACACAAAAAAGGAATGACAGCGGTACAAAACATAAACTGTGACGTAGTTAATAATAATACAGATGAATAAACATAGATTGAAAGGATCGCTGTGAATTGATCAGAAGGCGACGGTTGCACGTGATGAGTTAATGATGTGGCCAGTGAATGTTGATCATTACATGGTCAGGAGTTCAAATTGTATTGCCCGTAATGGTTTGAATATAACAAGACAATGAATGATAGAGCGATGCGCTACACGATGCTGACACGTGACAATATAAGGCCTAAAATATAACACAAAACAGGAAATGAACGGATGGTGACCCCTACAACCAACCGTGGTCTGATCTAGACGCGCGTTGATACACTTGCAATAATTATGAATGCATTCTATATCACACAGACGATATGAAGGGGTTGGTTGGTAGTTTAAAGTAAACAATTGGGGAATGGTAATAGACTGTATACAATATGAAAATGGGACGATTGTTCATGGAAAATGGTAATTGGCATCACGCGGCATAATTAACTGAAATGAACACCGCGACATGGATAACTAAACTAAACATCGCGACAAAAATAACTGAGACAAGCATCGCGTCAAAATACGGCAAAATAAAGAACTGCCTAATCGAGGGGAGATAATGAATGAACGCACCAAAAATGCAGACACGAATTGGCAACAGTTGCGCCTTAAAAAAAGAAATACCCGACAACGTCGAACTTACGTAATGGTTGAGCCTGGTAAAAAAGCCCAAATTGCATGTACGCCAATCTACACTGTACGCACGGCCAGTGAGCTAAAAACGATGGCGCAAACGCACTGAGACGGCGCAGTGGCTATAGGGTTTGAGGTCTGCTGAATCTTGCTGCACATTATATCCAACACGGGTGTTGCTGCTGACTTGGAGTCATGCGTTAAGGGTAGATCCACCTTGATCTCATGACGGAGGTCTGACGTGAGTGATGGAGTGGTGGTGGTGACGAGTGGCGTTGTGAAGTGGTGATGATGAAAGACGTGAGTTGAAGTTGTTGAAGGGATGAACCGTCGAACACGGCGTCCGTGATGAGCGCTGGGTTGCGCGGTGCGCAATGCTGAGCCGTCGTAACCGGTGAAGGGACTCCCGAGACGAGTTGAGTTGGTTGAAAACTGGGTTGAGTTTATTAAGTTGAATGGTCGAAGAAGTACTGTTGGTGTTGGGAAAGCACGTACAAGCTGGAGGGTGGGCGCGCTGCTTGATCGTTGTTACGGGGACGGGACTGTCTCCGGCGCGGTGATGGTGACACGGGTGAGTGCTTCGGACAGAGTCTAAGGATTCACGCCTTGCCCAAGTGCAAAAATCGTCGAGAGCAACCTCCTGTGGTAGAGACGACCACGGGAGGTGCGAGAGCACGTATCCTCTTTAGTGGCTGGTCGGTAGTAGACCGACTGGCTAGGCCAATGCCTAATGCTTGGCAGGGCACTGAAGTACGTACAGTACAGTACAAATTGAACGTTGACTGCGTTGAATGAATGCTCACCAATACGACATGTTCTGACAATGATTAAGTACAAATAAAATAATATTAACGTAAAAGTCTGTTAAGATTCTATGAGAAACACAATAATATTATAACATTGCTTGGTGCTAATTTACGATTGCTACACATGTAGTTGTGATGCGCGCTGAACGCTGAGTGCTTCAGCTAACAGTTGGGCAGAAATTGTTTAGATCTGAGTGATGCACACAATATAATTTCTGCATCATAGCAACAAAGATTAATGTTAAATACTCATAATATAATTTATACATAATGATTGGTAATGCTGCTATGAATGATATTAGTAGTTATAATAGGGCCTATTCTAAAATCGGCCCGCGGTATTTTTCAAACATGGGGCTTATTTTAAAATCGGCTCTCTACTTTTCGGAAAAGAAGTATACGGGCGTTTTTTTGCACGCCCTTTTTCACGATCGCCCAGGCAACTTAGGAGTGAGCGGTGGTGAGCGGTGATTGTTGGTGAACTGTGGTTATTGATTATTATTATTAATGGATTGTAAATATGTATTGTAGAGGGTAGGCATTATTGTATGAATTAATGTTAGAAATTATTTAATTGGCATATCAGCATGAGGTGTTGGGCTGGTACATAGCATATTGGCTGTATGTGTAAGATTTAATTCTATTTAATAGTAAATTGTATTGTAGTATTTTATCCATCTGGTTGTATGTGTAGTATGTATTCTTTTTTATTAGTATATAATTATTTATATACCGTATTATTTAGTGTCGCAGGCACCGCTGGTATTTCAATGGGGTTCATTGCTCGACCTAAAACTTATTTAGGGTTCTATTTAGTGACACTTATATTATTGAAATAGGTTTTATAAATAGATGCAGTAAAGAGTAAGGCATATTGTATGAATTAATGTTAGATTTTATTGAATTGGCATATCCGCAAGAAATGTTGGCCTGATACACAAGAGGTTGGCGCAGCAAGTATACGTTCACGTATTATCAATCCGTATGACTGTGGACAATAAAACATATACATTCAAGTTTATATTTATTCGTTTATTACATACCTACATAGAAACATTTACATATTAGGAACATTTTCATCGATATATTTCCATCATATTAAGAGCGGTTGCAGGGGTGTACTTTCATGTATTTTCAATTTGTATGACTGTGGACAATGAAACATACATGTTCAAGTTTATTTTCATTTATTTATTACATAGTTACATAATAGCAAGGTTACAACATATTAGGAACATTTACATATCATGAAAATGTACATATTAAGAACATTGACATATTAGGAACATTTAGAGAATAAAACCTGAAGGCGTGGATGTACTTTCATCATTCACGCGCTTACAGTAGCATTCAATTGGAAATTATACCACTGGGTCGCTAGCGTAGCGATTCGCCTCTATTCGTCACTGTCACGCACACGCTATCACGAGACCCACTCCACTCATTACCCTGCCTAATTGCCAGATTGCATCTCTACGCGTCAGCTTACGGCACCACTAATCACTTGCCTTAAATATTCCATTCCAGATTTAGTCCGATTTCTGGTTGGAGCTGTTGGGATGTATATGTTTATATTTACGATGCCTTAGGTAACCGAGTGCAATTTTAATTGCATGATATCTACCGCATTTGTAATGCAAGGCAGTACACGTTGTATTGCAATTCCTTGCAAGCCATGTTGCATAACTGCAATTTCATTGCTAGGCATTCGAGTTAAATTTAGGATATTACAAACAAAACATTCAAATGATATATTTTATTGATTATAGATTTATAGCACATCTTTTATTAGGTACTTACACGGGCTTACCATTTTTACGAGAACATATCAATGAATCCAGCGGTGGACGTCGGTAACTGTACGAGACGTAAGTAAAGTCTCTGGGTGTCCCTCTGGTCCTATATTGATCGGATGCATCAGAGGCACGTTGCGGTCTCAGTTTATCGATGATACGCGCTATTTCTCGGTTGGAGGTGACATTTTGTCAGGCAAAGATATATCGCCTATTGTATACGGTCATTTGATTCGTGATTTATGCTGTATTTTGATCATTTTATTTTAAATATTTTTTATTGTTTATAGTATTTATA
>SDVV010032163.1:0-11460 GCA_016164225.1 Gammarus roeselii
TCCCCCAGAAAGGGGGGTGGCCGACGGCAAGGCGCACCTCACACCCTCACACGCTCACATTCACACAACTTAGCCCTTTTGTGCTAAAGGGTCCGGCCGGTAGCCCCTCAACTTACACTCTGAGTCCCGTATGTACCGAGGAACCGTCGTCAGCAGCAGGGCCCGACAGTTTTCACTGGTTTACCCCCGCCGCGTCATAATGGCCGGGCCCACCCAACCCACGACCATCCCGACAGCGGGATGCCAAAGGCGGGAAAGCCCATCAAAGCAGCGTCAAAATCAACCATTCTCCACTCACGCCTGTTCATTGCACGCTCTCTCGCCACCTCCACATTCATGTCTCTTCTTCCCAACGCCTGCTTCAGACCATCCATCCATCCAAACTTCGGTCTACCTCTAGACCTGCGACCACTCGCCTCCGCATTCATCACCCTTTTCACCAATCTCCCTTCATCCATCCTCTCCATGTGCCCGAACCATCTCAGTATACGCGAATCCACTCTGTTCTCTAACTTTTTCACCATCCCTGTTCTGATTCGAACCACGTCGTTGGTGATCCGGTCTCTCAGCGTTACTCCAGCCATGCTCCTCAAACACTTCATCTCGAAAACATTCAACCTTCTTCTCTCCTCTGCTCTCACCCCCCAAGCCTCAGCTCCCAAGCCTCACAATTTAGATATAGCTGCTGCTTACTTAGGATATGTCTGAAATAAAGAGAAAAACTACTTATTGTAGGTGTAAACACGCAGTCGAGAATGAATAACAGTCAGGACAACAGATGGATAGGTAAGAAACCACGGCACCATGGTTTCACCAGACAGCTTGGACTAATAGATAGAACACCTCTGGTAACCACAGGATCAAATGCCTGGCCTGGCACATGATGGTGGGTGTAAGCAGTAGAAACAGGCATCTGGCCTGGCCCATGATGGGGGTGCTAACCGCTGGAGCAGGCACTGGCCTGGCCCATGATAGGATATGTTAGTAGCAGGAATACGTGCCTGGACTGGCCTGGCTCATGATAGTGTGTGCTATCAGCAAGAACTGGTGCCAAGCCTGGCATGGCATATGATTTTGGGTGTTAGCTGCAGGAAACTTGCCCGTTCCAAACTGGACTAGAGGAGCCGTGTCTGGGGCTCCCCAGAACCCAATTTCTTGATAACATGGTGCTTTTTATTCCTTTCCCATTGTATTCCTTCTTTGTTAAACTAGTGAGTCGTCTCACCCCTTGAATTTACTGTACCCCAACCTGGCAGTTCCTCCGAATTTTGCTTCCTTCTCAAGTTTTCACTGCATATTGAGTTCTCACTACCAATATTAAATTACCACGCATCATGATGGGCCTTCTTTCATGAGCTGTAATTCCCATTTGGGGTCTACTATAAAATAATTTATTTTGTTCTAGCGGTGTAAGGGGCTGAAAAGCTGATGTTGCCCCCCAAAAATCTTTGAGTTATTATTACAGCTCATGCGGAAACTCACCATGTTGATAGCGGCTATTGCCGATGCTATCTTGTTGGCAGGCACCCTACCCTCCCAGATGCCAATGTCAATTTTAGGTGAATCACTTTGTGTACTCGAACTCTTGAGACCTTCAATAACTGCCACCCTAATGTCTTGATGATCATCTAGCAGCAAGAACAGGTGCCTGACTTGACCTGGGGCGTTTGGTTTTGTCATTTTGATAATTGTAATGATCAACCCATATCATGTGAATTATTTTAGATTTTCTCATCAATATATTTATCTAAAGAGTATATAATTCTTGTTAGCTCTATTTCTAGTCCATGGTGCTAATTATACTGTAGCCACCATTGTTCAAAGAAGTCTATGAACATTTCTAATGAAACTTGTAATATTTATGTTCCTTCATTGTTATCACTTACTATGTAACCTAATCTATCTTTCAGACCTACAATCATGCAATAAATATTTTGTTTGTCTGAATTTGTGCAGGGAAAGGAATGAAAAGTACACTATTTTGTAATCCTGAACATTTGTAGCTACATGTAACTATGAAAAATGATACTAATTGGGAACGAGCTAAATCCAGTGGTCCCTATGAATTTGAATTTCTCCTAAAATAGCATGCAACATCACAATTATTCAACTTCAATGGGCAATAGTTCAAAAAAAAAAATCAGTGGACATTAATCATGTCACAGATGTCTACGTTCCACATAACAATCAGCATTTTAACAATATAATGTCAGAGCACTGTAAACAATATACATTTTGCAGTACTGCCCAATTCTGCTTTTACCTTGCATCTCGACCTGCTACTTGAGGCCACTTCTTTTCATTTAGCTCTCCCAATGCTACTGGTCCTTCCAGGAGATAGTGGAGGTGCTGGCGGCGGCAACTTCAGCGAGAATCTCCCTGAAGCAGCAATGAAGCGCCTGGAACAGTGCAAGGAAGAGGGCAGCGGAGACATAGCACTTATCATGAAGAGTGCCCTTAACACCCTGATGGGAGAGTTGTCACAATCAGGACCAGGTGGGATGGAGCACCATTGCTCGGGGCAGCTATTTTAATTTATTGAGGAGGCCTAATAATGACATTGCTTGTTATTAATTTTCTGTTTATTCTCAAGCTCTTGGTAGCTGTGTTAATCTTGTGGTAAAAAACAGCTCTTCTTGTCTAAGTCTAGCACAATAAGGGGTAGATTCTAGTTTTATCATCAAAAATACAGATACTAGGCCAAATCCCCATAAGGGCAACGGCAAGACACACCGCATATTCAAAAATATTTGAAGCTCATTAATTGTGTTTTTGATGTGCCGAAGTGATGAGCTCTACTGGGGTTTCTCGAAGGCTGTGTGACGATTCTTTTAGTACTCAGTACATCATGGAAGTGTGTGAGCTGCTTTACAATTTGATGATTGTTCCAAATAACAATATCACTTAGCATCCAGGGAATCATCTGTTGTAAGTTCATTATAAACCATTAATCACCTATTACATGACTAATATGTAATTTGTTTTATAGCTATGTATTGGGAATCAAATCCCATTTTATGATCAATTGTGACATGAGCATGACTTCTCAATACTGTCTCGCGTTTGTTATGGCTACCTCCTTTGACAACTTATTGATTGGTTTTCTGTCCAGCACCTCCAGTCTGCCAGACAATGGAAACCAGCAGTGATGGGCCAAATTCAGAATATGGTCCTCCCACCTCCACAAAGGGTGGTGCGGCTGCTGCTGCTGCAGGGGAGGGGAGCAAGAAAACGAAGTTTGTGAGACCGGGTGAGGTGGATAGAATTGACAGCTGCTTGGAAAGGTCGTGTTCCTGATACCCACTATAAACAGGCATTCCTAACAACTGAAAGATTATATTGACACTAGAGGATTTTTGAGATCTTCAGCTCCAATAAAAGCATAAATTTTCGCCTGAGATTTCTTCAAATTCAAAGGTGATTTATAATTATGTTTTTATTCCCTTCCACATTACTGTGTGTGTAATGGGTAATGAAGGCTTGAAGGTGTGGTAGTATAACAATATGTGATAATAGTGCTAAATTGCACTTTCAGGGAGCGGTGCTGACCCGAGCAAACCGGTGTGCTTGAAAGCAAAAGAGCGTCGGTTAGCTAAGCAGCAGGCTAAGCTGGCTGGTAAAGTGCAACAGTCGGGAGAAAAAGCTACGCCCCCGGCGGCGCCCTCTCTCCCTAAGAATAGCGACAGCATCCCCAAGAACAAAAACATGCAACCTAAATCCATCGAGGAATACATAAATGAACCAATGCCTGCTAATCCTGCTCATAAACTTGAGGTATGGTAAATATTCCTTGCAATGTTTTGTAGGGTATACACATCTACACAATTACATGTTGTCTTTTTGACTTTGGTGAAAAACGAATTGATTGGTAGCTGCTACTAATAATTGACTCCAAATTTGCTTGTATACTCTTTTGTAATCAACCAAGAGCTACTGGGCTCTTGGTTGAATTACAGGTTAGTTAGTCTAGTTCAACCAATGGTAGGACCATTCAGTTTAGCTTAGGATGCTATGTTTTTTTCTTTATGCAACCTGTTTTTCTCACTGCTTCTTTCCATTCGTGCTAATCTCTAGCGTCCCTCCTAGGCATCTGTTAGGTTCACGGGCGGAGCACGGAGTCTCGGCTCAACCGGGGGAGGGGGGGGTGAACACCATTATTTCCCTTCAAACCAGACTTCTCTCTTCTTCACCCTTCACTATCTCGCCTTCTTTCCCCCATCCTGAATTAGCTCAATTTTTATTTACCTCATTTGCATCTGATCTTAAGTTCAAATTATCTCAAACTCCTTGTTAACAACTCTCCTAATGGTCGTTGCACAAATAAAGATACATGCACAGACACGCACACTGAAACACGCATACCGGTTCTAACTATTCTCCTTTTGGGATGGCTAATTAATAAACACCAAGTTGCGCTCTTTCCTTCATGCAACCTTTTTCTACGAGTCTTCCTTTTTCTTCTTCCGTTTTTGATGTTTTCATGCAGGAAGTTTCCTACACTTTGTGTAGATCTCAAGCATGGGATCCACGTTTTCTGTCGGTTCTTCATCTTCCCTCGCCTCGCAGCAACTGCTTGGGCGCACATCCCCGGCACCTTAAGGACATCTGCGAATCCTTGGGGCTCTGATGCAGGTGTAGGTAGTGTGTTAATCCTCCTTACTGCCACCCGAGGAGTGCTGGGACTATATGTCCTACCTTAGGAGTTCCTGTACCTCCTGTCGCACCTGTACATACCATTGACATTTGCCACGTAAAGGACATTGATTTTGCGCAGTTGTAAACCTAACTCAGGCACTAAAAGAAAAATACTAACTTGATGCAGCATATTTGCTGGTTTGACATTCGGCGCCGGAAGGACGATGGCTTCAGCGCGCTAGAAAGCCAAGTCACTCTAATCTGTTCTCTTGAGTGAAATTCTTCTCCTGAATGTAGGTCTCGTGCATCAGATTACTGTTTGCCATTTTTTGCAGGATAACTGGTGAGGGAAATCTGTGGATGCTAATCAACCGCAGTAACTTTCTTTCGGTCATCGAGAAACTTTTTAATTCTAGCTATTATGTAGCTATTGTATGCTATAGCTACGTGTAGTGAGCATTAGTCTGTAGCACGTATCTCGAGTAACATTGGTATCACACAAGGCAAGAGACCGTTCAAGTTTGGTTTCCACACTTCATTGGTTGAAATTTGAACTTACTGGTGGGATGCCAATCACAACGGGAAATAATATAATAGAATCTCTTGTTGTAGACAAAGGCAGTTATTCATTTGTGATCATCAAACGTAACTGTAGAAAAGTGTAGCTTATCATAGTCTTGCAATAAAGCGGTAGCTAGTTGACAGCAATAATTGCTAACTAATAATGCAATAGGAAAGCAAAGTGAAACATAAATGCTGTGTGTTATTTGTAAAACAAATATGTGCTATATGTGTTTTGCAATGAAATGTTGAGTGTTTTATTTCTCTGTCTGGTTCTCTTGTGATGTGTTTGGCTGCATTTTCGCACTAAATGGCAGCACTGCCTGTCCTTTACCCTTCCCTGCTTAGTAACATGTCTCGGGCAATACCAGGTGCGCCTGGTGATGACCAAACCTTCGTACCCGGACCTGGAGACGAGTCACGCTGTGTATCAGTGCTACCAAATGGCCGTGCACGGGGACACGCCCCATAAGTGCCGGTCGGCTCAGTACCAGAGGTTCCTGCTGTCATCGCCTTTGGAGGTGGAGATCCTGAGTTAGCGCGTTGCTGTTGCACTGTCGTATCTCGTCAGAGTGCAAGCATTTGTCGCATCACTGTACGGCAACATCTTGTCAGTACCTGCAGTTAGCATATCACTCTCCCTTGAGAGTACCAGTAGTTGCCGAATGGTGCTCTACTGTACTGCAGTGGCTCATCAGTGTACCAGCAGTTTGCGTGCTCTGTAATGTTACCTCGTCTGTTTTCAGACTTACTAACTAGTGACTAATAGGCAAGTAGTCTATATCGGCAATCTCCCGCACTCGGGGCTGTTTTCCACGTAATTCCGCGTTTTACATTCTTGGAACAATGACGTTCAATTCTGTTCGTAATCATAAATTAGTATTTCACTAAATCTTATTTTTTATGAATCAACAATTTACCGGATTATGAGGTTGTTGAGAGTAACATCTGACCCGAGTGTAGAGCTTCTGCATGTCTGTCTGTAGGATGGCTTTCCTTTTGGCTTGTGGGTGCCAACAATTTCTATCGTTAATGCCCTAAAAGCAGTCGAAATATCTTGAGTGGTTTGAACTACAGTTCAGATGTCAAGGAGACGTCATATTTGTGATATGAGTATTGTTAAATATTTTATAATACAACTTACGTCATAACAACTAGGGCATCCAGCAGCTTGGTTTTGTAGGTTGCCATGTCCTATTAACAATCACATTTCAAAATGGAATGATAATAGTCGTATAATAAATAAGGCGACTCCTTGGCATCTTGTGAAGAATAATTCAAACCAATTAAGGTGATCACAGTCATTTTTGGACATTAATTGAAAAGAAAACTTAATTGTTCACAGCAGCTCAATTAGCTTTGAAGCCATCTATTGGTCAGACATTCAATAGCTTCATTAATGAACCCAAGATTAGATTGCTTGCCAAATTTACTACACAGCGTGACAGTAATTCATCCATCAAACAGAAGGCAACTAGTGTAACTGAGAATGCTCCTTGTATTACAATAATTATTTTAGCACATTTTAGCAATAGCTGTTAAAAAAATCTTTGAGATTACTCTGAAATGTTGCTAGACATGGTCCTTCGTTTGCGTATTTACCTCTCCAAAAGTTTGGAGGCTGTTGAATTGTTTTGTTTATGTAGCTATTCTACAATGAATGTTGTTTTTTCTTGCATCAGTTTCTTTTTCTATCTTTCTTAGCTTGATTGGTTTGGCACCACGAATAGCATGTTTGGCTAAAATGGTATTACATCCCGGAGGACGAGTAATATTGTGTTGGCGTCGAGCTGCGCGCTACCCAACAGGTGCCCATTGTGCCGCCATATCTTCAGTTGCCTTGGAAAACAAACTTGCAGTCACTCTGTTCTTGGCTTGTACCAGTCCATCTGATGCCAACCCTAGCTAGATGTGATTGCTCATCGTCTCTTGACCTCTGTTACTCGCCGCAGTTACGCCTGGTGCGGATGCAGGTGTCGGACTTAGCTACACTGACGCGGCCACACAAGCTCTTCAAGCTCTACCAGAAATCCGTGCACCGCGAGACAGATCAAGATTGCGACTTGAACATCTTTCAAGATTTCCTCGTAGAGACGCCACTAATGGTAGGCCGCTGACAGGCTTAGACCAACCAAAGTTACTTTTCTGAACTTCCTCAAATATGTTGCTTGTTCACAAATCACCGCGATTAGGTTATTGCTACCATTAGCTACTGTGTCCTCATCTTGTTGGCAAGAGCAGGACAGAAAGCACAATCGCCACAGTACACCAGAGTCGAGGCAGCACGGCAAACACATTTTAAGAAAAACATACTTATCCATTTTTTAGTAAAATTTGGCTATTATATTCTGAATAGTCAGTACATAAGATCAGCAACGGCTTGCTTGAAGTGACTTTTTCTAAAGACTTCCGTTATGACTCAGAATTTCGTTGATCCTTAACAGCTGTGAGCGTATGAAGGTGTGAGGTGCGCCTTGCCGTCGGCTTCCCCTTCTTTCTGGGGGATGCGGCCTAGTGCCTGTATCTGTAAACAGCTGTTTTTTTTGCAAGTTCTTATTCGACGAGCTACTTATTCAGCAAATGTAGTAGCCGTTATTTCATCCAGCAAGTTGTGACGATGTAGGTACATTATTCAACACCAAACGATTGTGTACTATTAATATGAACTTGCTTTAATACATCTCAATCAACGTTAGTAAGAATTGAAAAGTACTTGCAATTAGTACAGAAAGCTTGCATTTCTGTGGTTTTCTATGAGTTGTATAAAAACGAATATGTCTGAGTCCAATAGGAGGGCTTTCAATGAACTAGTCACTGTCATTGTAGTATCACGAGAGTTCATTAGGAGGGCTTTAAATGAACTGGTCTCTCAACGTAGTATCATGAGAGCCCAATAGGAAGGCTCCGGGATGTAATACATATCGGTCAACTTGCAGTATCAATTTATTTAATCACTATCTATGCTATCAATGTTTTAACTACTCGATTTAAGTGCGCGAATGCACCACCATTAGTTTATGTCACTGGTCTCACTCAGCTGTAGTAGCTTGTTTACACATATCGAAGTTGGACGATCATTTCCCATGTTATAGAGGCCACGCCACTTCTGTGGTCGCTGTTAACAAGTCGACATATTTCTCACACATTCCGTTGTCATGGCAATATAATTGCACTTCATGTGGGCGCATCATTTTTTGTCTTGAGCAACCAATTTTTTCTGAGATCGGGACCGGTCCTTTGATTTTGTATTCATTAAGAAAGTTTTTCTTGGTCACCGGTGTTGGTGCACACAGAAAGGGCGTGAAGTCTTTGATGATAATTTTATTTTATGATTCCTATTGATGTGACCTAAGTAAGTGTCAGTTATATTCTCTTAACTGTCTTAGTATTTGATTGTTCTCTGGGTATCAGCTACTGGTAGGTTTTCTTAATTCTTTTGGGTAGACGTTGGTTTAGAGTTTGAATTCGCTCTGATTTCGGAATTCGTTTTTGGTATATTTTGTTTAGTCTTATATATTTATATTATGTCGCAAATATATATACATGGCACTAGTCTCGTGCAAGTTTTTGTGTGGTGCGTTAAGAATGTGGATGGCAGAGGGTGTGGTGAAAGAGGATTGTGAAGTGCGTTGCGTAGATAGCAGGTATGTGACGTGGTGAGGGTGAGGTGGTGGGAGGATGCATTGCTGACCGTGTGGTGCCATGATTATCAACAGCTAGTATATTTGACAACGCCCAATCTATGTGCTCAGTTACATCTTTAGTTACCTATGGTCGTGTTGGTTCTGCTGATCATATCTGACACTACCTCTATTTGGCAGGTAATTCAGTTGAGTGTAAATTCACTGTGTACACTTTTCGTCTTTATTGCTGACCTGTGGTACTGACTAGTGCATTGCTTTAAAGTGCATTGTGGTGTTCACTAATGAAGGTCTGAATGATCTATGTTCCTCAAATTTCAAAAAATTATCATAAAATACAGGAGCCTTCTCAGTGCTTGTCTTCTGATAGAATGCATGCTTCCACGGATGGGTGAAAGAAACTCCAAATTCTGAGTAAACCAAGAGACTTCCATGCGTAATATGCATTTCATTGGTTCCATCATTAGTGGAGCTTGGCGGTAGAACTTGATTCTTGATAACTATTAATTCTTAGTTTCAACAAAAGAAAGCACCAAATTGAAATGATGCATTTTTTCTAGCTAAATGATGTAGCTATCCACGTATCATTTCTGTTGCTAAAACGCTTCAAAACAAATGATCATATTTCTCATTCTTGACTGGTGATGCTCTGATGGTGTCTGCTAAATTTGCGGTCAACTTTGCCTCGCGAGCATATCTATGATGACCCGATTCTGGGTGTCACACCCAGAGTGAATCTGGTCAATAAGGTGCACCACGTGCGCCCAACCACATGCCTCAGACATGTTGCCAGTTACTGACGCATAACCCCTATTGAATGGCTGGTGGCCTTGCTAGCTGTCACAGAAGGGAGGGATGTGCCTACTAACGCGTGCAGTTGCCAACATTTGCTGCATTCTGTATGGCAACTGCTCCAGCTATCGGACCACGTCCACTAATCAGACCCATCGGGGGACAATTATTCAATTACTAATTTCTTCCCTTCCAACCTATTGACAGGTTGATTTTAATGAGAATAGTCTACCATTTTGAAGCAAACACTTTGTATAGAGAATGAAATATTAAAAGTTATCAAGAGTTTTCTCCGCTGTTAAGCTCCATCAAAGCCATAACTTTATGAAACAGATGCACCACTTAGAAGCCTTGCTGTGCATTCTTCATCCATGTTTGTCATACAGTCTGATCTGTCTCTTCATGAAATCATATTGCGATGTTTATTTGTCATGCTGTGTTCCAATTTTATTCTACCTCTAGTCAATTATTCGTGAAAAATATTCGAAATATTGCGTGATCTTGTTGAATATTATGTTAATTGATATAGTTACATAAACTTTATTATAGGAACAGAATTGACGGGCCATACCCACCGTTCTGTCATTGCAGTTAAAATACTATCTCAGTGTTCCTTTGTCCAGGAGAACCATCCGCCGTCAGGCCCGTCGTGTGGGTTTGGTTCTTTCCACCAACAGTATTGGCTAGATGGCAATAAACTCATAGCTGTTGCCGTCATCGATATCTTGCCAGCCTGCGTGTCTTCGGTCTACTTCTACTACGACCCAGACTACGCTTTCCTCTCACTGGGCACCTACTCCTCCTTAAGGTAGTGATAACCTCTACTGTGATTGCAGTTCTTCTCCCTCCCATCCTCCCCATCAGACCTTGTGACTGAAAATAACTAATTGCATCAGTATCTTCCATCTCCGCAGTGTTACAGCGCTATGACCTGTAGACCCAATGCTCTTGGGTCTCCACACCATCTCGGCAGGACCTGCGATCTAGGCTTGAAACAGCATACACTTATACACCTACTAGAAGGCCAGACCCATCATTTTGTATTTTGCCGTCTTGTAGTTGGCTAGCCAAATTTCATCCAGCAATGTGGCTTTCCTCCATTTTGCTCTTGCCTACAGCCTGCTCCTTAAACAAAGGTATCCCCCGAAAGAAACATCAGTCTCATAATGCTTGTGATGTAGCCGGGGCTTAGAATCTTAAAATCTTGCTACCGTATCCACCGCGTGTCGTAGAAGGCGACTAAAAGGGCGCCCCGTAGCCGGGAGTAGGATCGTGCTACCGTAACCCCTGCGTGTCGTAAAAGGCCACTAAAAGGGGCTGAGCGAAGGGGCTAGGAATCCCGTTCTCCGTAAAACCTTTCCTCGAAGACGGCAAGACGAGCGGGGGGAGGATAGGCACACGCCTTTCCGAACCCTATTGTTAGGGTTGCTGAGTGTTGGGGTGGATGGATGCTTATTCATTTTATAGATCATTAACACTTTATTTTAGTATTTTATTACTTCTTCTTGCTTGGGCTCTATTATTTTTCTCTGCCCTTTTTTCATGGTGATAAATTCTGAATTTGTTATCATTATTATTATATGTAACGAGGTTGGTTGAGAGAAGGTGACCCAGGGAGAGGAGGTACTCGTGGGATCCGCGGGACTCGAGGACCCGGGGTTTCGGGAACCCGGGGGACTTGGGAGACCAGGCGGATTTGGGGTGGTCCACTTGGATCTTTCTGGGGCCTATTGGGACTCCCTTGAGACCCTTTGGGAGCCTTTTGAGAAACTGTGGGACCCTAAAGAGGCTCCTCTGAATCCTGGAACCTCTGCTCCCCCTTCCCAGCGCT
>SDVV010032164.1:0-11460 GCA_016164225.1 Gammarus roeselii
GGACGGACGGATGGCTCGTGGGGTGGTGGATGGGGCTTTTGGCACCCCAGCTTCAAATGTATTCGGGGAGGTTTTGTGCTTTAAACATTTAGTTTACATGATTTAATAATGTTTATTGTATTTATACGTTTCTTTTTCCTTAGGGTGATGGTATGTATGCTTGGGCACTTGAAAATTTTCATATTATTCATATAAGTTTTTGCTAGAAATAGGCCTAAACCTCATTATTTTATAGGTGTGTGGGTGTTGGGATCCATAGGCAAAAGTTCAGTGCGCCATTGGAAATATTCGTCTGACTAGTTTAACTGTCACCTATTTTATCAGGTAATCAGTACTTCCAAGGTATGATTTTGCTTTTTTTCTGTTTTTTATACGATCATGCTCTGTCTCAGTTAGATGTAATCGGGAACGTAATTATTCACTCCGACAGTCTTTGGGAGCAACTGTACACACCGACGGACCCCCTTATCTTATCGGCAATCCTATCAGATGAGACTCTCTTCGGCTCCGTGGCTGCCGCAGGTCTGGGAGTCCCCCTCGAGGGTCGCAGACCAGCTAACTGGTAGGAATATGCTTATTTATACCTCATTTGTTAGAGGGGTGGGTGTAGGGAGCCCCTGTGCTAATGTTCAGTACACCTTTGGATTTTTCGTAAGGTGAGCCTGCTTTTAGATGTTCTTTCTCTTATCAGTATCTTTCCATGGGTGATTTCCCATTATTTCTATGGTCTGAGTGTCTGCATCATTATGTATATAAACCTGGAATATAATTCTATATATTTTCTGTGTAGACTACGTTTGTATTCACATTTAATTAGCGTTAAATTGACTCTTTCGGTGGTTGGTTGGTGAGTCCTAGCGGTTCGATTGGGATAATGTGTTTTTTAGTTCGTTTATCATTATAAATATTGTTTGTCGGAATAGTATAACGTTCGGTCTTGCTTGGTACCAGCCTGATGGTTGGATTTGGGCAGCGTTATGCGTTTTCCATCCGTTTATTTCATTTGTATATATCATCTTTAGAAATAGTATGATATAATACTTTGGCAGTTAGCGCGTTGGTGTTCACATTTTGGGTTGATGCAGTAGCTTCGTTACAAGAATCTGTCTATTCCATACCGGCAAATTCAGTTTTGAACCTGATATATCGGTGACATCATGTACCCGCATGTTCCAATGGACTGTTATCAAGCGTATGTAGTATGTTAGAGTAGTCTCATCTCGATATTTTTGTACAGCGAGTGTCGGTCGGATGCCGCCCTCAACGAGATTACCTGGAGCTTACTTAATTAAACGATATTGATTAATTGTAAGTAATTATATTGTGTTATGTATAAACATATGATCGGTTGATATATGCTGAATTTGTAATTTTTCGGAATTTTGAATAGTTAGCTCATAAAGTTTTAGGAATTTTAGGTTATTTTTAGGTTTGCATCTTACATTCAGAACATCATTTCAGGCATAATTGGTCGGTAATTCCATCATTTTATATAATTGACATTCTGTTGCGATTAAGCCGTGGTTACTTTAGTTAAAGAAGCTTCGATTTTTCCCCGGTTTTGGTATGCCATTGAGAAAAAAAATCCCATCAGATTAGTATATACTATAGCATGTTCGTGTAGAAGATCACAACATCATTTACTATATGTTTCAGTTATGTAAATCAGTCACAATTTATTCACGTTAGTCGTTTGGTAGGTTACATCCTAGTTTTTTTTCTCGTACATCATGGTTTTTAATGTATGGTAGAGAATTGATCGGCCTATTTTATAATAAATCAAGCATTTTAGTGTGTTTCTTGCAGTATTGTATATTCTCAGTAAAATTTCCATTTTGAATGAAAGGTTTTGTCTATTTCAGAGGTATATAGGAATATTAGGATAAATTACGCTTTATATCTGTAATGTTCAGCATTAATTCAGGTATAATTTAGTTACATGTTGTATATTTTAGGGTTTTATCTATCTTTTACCTTCTGTTACAAGATTGAAGTGGAAAAAGTATAGCTATAGAAAATTTGATTAGTTACAAGCTTGGTCTTTTTGTTAGTTTATTGTATATTTATTGCAGGAATAACGTCATACCTCAATGTTTAGGAGTTAGAGGAGTCACCTAAGCAATAGCTCGTTGCATTTTTGTTCATTTGTATAAGTAGACTGTTCTAATATGATGGATACCCACATATATCACAGTTTTTATTGTTAATTAGAGTAGAGTAGCGAATTACTTAGTTATTTTATCATTTGTTGTATGATTTTTTTCCAATGGTAATCATATGAATATATGTTCAAGAGGTGTAAGTCCTTACTATACCTTTGATGAATTTCGTCATTAAACCCTTGTAAGTGTAGAGTTGAACATTTTAGGGGACGATTTACTGGATGGATTGGTCCAGGGCGGTATACACTCTTTGGTAGTCAATTGAACTTCATCCAAGTTCAACGTGAATTTGTAAGTTTATGTGAATGTTTGTCTTAAGTTGCATGGGTTTGTTAAGAGATGTTATGCGACGAGCTGCCGGTCGTTGTCGTGATTTACGCACCTCGTCAGTTAACAGAAGCCCTAGATTTCATGGCCACTCTTTGAGACTCATTTCAGGCCCATTCTTGACAAAAGAACCTGTGTATGGGTTCTTCGTTATGTACAGGATGTGACTTTGCTCGAAGCTGTTCATAAAAGATGTACTAAACAGATGCATAGTATGTCTGAGGTATTATACCATGACTTGGTGCTGCCTCTCAATTTTGTTCCATGTCAGGGGGAACTTGCCGAGAAGTGACCTAAAAGAGCATTGTAGTATTCGAGGTTACGATACAGTGGGCTTTGATTTTGTCGTACTAGAGGCATAGCATCAGTTAGGTCTAGGGATTTGTTATAGATTTGAACAGACACCGTAGTTTTATTACTTTATTATTGATTAAGTCTGTGTTTGTTTTAAATGTCAGATATTATTCAGTATGGTTGTTGTGTTAGTATACGATTTTTTTATGAACCAGATCACGTGTGAAATTACAGTACAGACACTAGGCCGCACCCCCAAAAAGGGGGGTGGCCGACGGAAAGGCGCACCTCACACCCTCATACGCTCACACTCACAAAACTTAGCTCCTTTGTGCTAATGGGTCCGGCCGATAACCCCGCAACACACACTCCAAGTCACGAGTGCAGTCCAAGGATCCGTTGTCAGCAGCAGGGCCCGACAGTTTTCACTGGTTTACCCCCGACCCGTCATAACGACCATCCCGACAACGGGGTGCCATGGGCGGGAAAGCACATCAGAGCACGCCTGTTCATTGCACGCTCTTTCGCTACTGCCACATTCATGTCTCTCCTTCCTAACGCCTGCTTTACACCATCCATCTACCCAAACTTCGGTCTTCCTCTAGGCTTGCGACCACTCGCCTCCGCATTCATCACCCTTTTTACCAATCTCCCTTTCTGCATCCTCTCCATGTGCCCGAAACATCTCAGAACAGGTGAATCCACTCTGTCCTCTAACTTCTTCACCATCCCTGTTCTGATTCAAACCACGTCGTTGGTGATTCGGTCTTTCAGCGTTACTCCAGTCATGCTTCTTAAACATTTCATCTCGAAAACATTCAACCTTCTTCTCTCCTCTGCTTTCACCCTCCAAGTCTCAGCTCCGTAGAGCACAGCTAGGACAACAACACCCTCACACAGCCTTCTCTTGGTTTCCATCCCCAACGTCCTACAGCTCGTTACATTCTTCAATGCACCCAACACATTACACCCATCCTCCATTCGCGCCTTCACTTCTGTTTCCCCTAGTTCAGTTATCTCCACATGGGAGCCCAGATATTTAAAACACTGAACTTTCTCCAGGAGCTCTCCATTTAGGGGGACACTAATTTTGCTCGCATCGACAGTCCTCGAGCATCTCATTACTTTACTCTTACCCACGTTCACTCGCAGTTTCCTCCACACACACACTCTACCAAACTCAGACACTAGCCTACATAGCTTCTCCTATGAATCCGCAACAAGGACCGTATCATCAGCAAGTAGCAACTGGTTCAACTGCCAACTCCGCCCAGTTCCAACAGTTCCAAGCCACGACCCAGCACACTCGCGTTCACCTCCCTGTTCACTCCATCCATATAGAGGTCGAACAGCCAGGGAGACATCACGCAGTGTTGTCTCAATCCCACTTTCACTGTGAACCAATCAATCACTTCGCTTCCCACTCTGACACATGTTCGGCTGCCAGCATAGAAACTCTGCACCGCTTTCAACAGATGTCCGCCCACTCCATACAAACGCAACACCCTCTACAGCGCTTCCCTGTCAATCTTGTCGTATGCCTTCTTCAGATCCATGAAGGCCCAGAACACATCCTTTTCTTTGGCAAGGTGCTTCTGACAGACCTGTCTCACTGCAAATTTCTGATCGGTACACCCTCTACCACTCCTAAAGCCACACTGTTGCTCTCCAATTGCGCAGTCCGTACAGTTTCTAATCCTTTTGATCAGCACTCTCCCGTAAAACTTACCAGCCACACATAACAGACTGATACCTCTCGAGTTGCAGCATTCATTTCTATTTTCTTTGACCTTATACAGCGGAACAATGCAGGCCATGCGCCACTCAATCGGTACCATGCCTGCTACAAAACACAAGTTCAGTAACCTGACCAACCATTCGACAATCGTTACTTCACCCTTCCCAAACCAGGGTCTTTCCCTGCTTTCATCACCTCCACCGCCTCCTGCACCTCTTCCCTGGTAATGTCCGCAACAAGTCTTTCTCCCCAAACTGGCATCCGAGCACCACCCCCCACAGCAACAATGTCGGCCTCTCTGTCATCCCCGACATTCAACAACTGATCAAAATACTCGGCCCACCTCTTCCGTACATCACCTTTTCCCAACAAAAACTGGCCGTTTTCATCTTTCACTACTTTCTCCTTTCCGGTCTCACCCTTCCTCACCCTTTTCACCTATTTCCAGAACATCTTTCTGTTCTCTTAAAAATTCTGACACAACCGTCTGCCCCACCTGACATCAGCGTTCCTTTTGGCTCTCCTCACCACCGTTATTTAGCTATTTAATAATTGTTGTTGTATGATTTTGAACTGTTATAATATGAATAGAACTTAATTAGGTTTCTAATTCACATCATTTGATGTGTTAGGTAAAAATTCGCACAATTTGATGTGTTAGGTAAAAATTCGCACAATTTGATGTGGTGGTACATGATGTTGGTAGTTTTTACCTCTTGATTTTGGATTTGGGTCCTGTTCCAAGTTTGCTGGCACCATGTAGGCATATACAGGGTAAAAGTTGGCACTATGTAGGTATATACAGGATCGGTACCGGCATCATGTAGACACCCGCACACATTTGTAGCATGTTACACTATAGGTTTGTGATGTAGGGGACCGTAAACCTAACCCATTCTATTCTAACCAAGATTAAATATTTTTCCCGTATTCATACTTATGTTGGTATTTCTTCATTGATTTAAGCTTTATTCGTATCAAATCTATCCACTTGGCTCTATAGTTTTACCAATCTTTAGCAGACTGTGTACCTACATTTTTATATATTCTTCACTTTGCTTGTTACGAGTTTAGTAATATCCATGAGTTCAAAGTTATGTTAGGTGATCGCTCGCTAGAAGACTGTAGAGTTCAAAACGGTTATGTATGTTGTTCGCATATATCAGTGTTGGTTATGTTTGTTAAAGCGTTGGCAATGAATTTACTGGTATTTTATTATGTTTACCCTATTTATTTGGTTAGCAAGTTTTATGAATGGTTTCTCTGTTAGAATAAGATAACTCAATTTTATTTGGTAGACAAGTTTTATGTATGGTTTTACTGTTTGAATAAGATTTTTTGTTTCAATGTTGGTTTTGTTGCTCCAACCATTTCCGTCTATTAAAACAAATATTGAATAAATCCACTCCAGCATTTTACTACTGATCTGTGATGTAAGGTCCGCAGTCAGCAAGATCTATGATATAAATCATGCCTAAGGTACATAATTAGCGAAATATATACCAATGTACGACAATGTAGAACAAATATCAATGAATGCAAAAAGGGTTGCCATACACTGCCAGATGCATTAATACCTAAGCAAATCACCCTAACAGTCATCTTAACCAATAATTATGTATTTTTATCCAAGTTCGATGTCTATGTATGGTATTGATATGTATGAATCTCTCCTCTTGGGCTGTATATTTAAAATGTCATTAGCAGTTTTGAATACACTTCTCTAATTTTGATCCAGCAAATATTATTTTGCAGATGTTTCGATTCCAGAATTTTTATCGATATCTCTATTACATGTTTGGATGAGACTCAACAGATAGGTTCCAATAGAACTAATGCACTTAAATTTGTTACATGTTTTTCAATGTGGATCATTTTCACGCGATGTTAGGTTCAAAGATCTAGTAGTCCTAACCAACTGACACAATAATTATATATTTTCATTCAAGTTTGATATTTATGTATGATATTTAGTTATTATTTTATGCGATATACATATCACATCCCTCCACATGGCTCTATTTTACGTTTTTTCAATATCACACAAAAAGTACACACATACACGCTTTTGTACGAATATGCAGGGTCGGTGACGGCAATATGTAGGCATATACAGGGTCGAATCCGGCACCTGTGACGGCACTATGTGGGCATATACAGGGTCGAAGCCGGCACCATGTAGGCATATACACACATTTGTGCGCAAACATTGGCTCGGTTAACATCTGTTGCATTTTTACCTTTGATCTGTGATTTTCCAATAAAACTGATTCACTTGCTTTTTGTTGCAAGATATTCAATGTGCCATTGATTTATGCTCTATTCATACCCACTTGGCTCTACGTTTGATCTATCATCATATATCATTAGCAGTTTGAATAGTCTTCCAATTTTGATCAAGTAAAGACCCCCCAATTTAAACTTGGATTGTTATAAATATTTCATATTATTTTTGAATTTTGCCACAAATTTACATTACTTTCACTTATGTTATGCGCACCCAGCCTAACCTATCCTAACCCAAGAATTCTGTAGTTATATTCAACTCTTCATGCTTATGTAAGGTATTTTTTTCAGTGATTCATGCTCTATACATATACACTTAGCTCTACATTTTATCTAACATTAGAAGTTCGAATTCACTCTTCAAATTTTGATTTACAATTTTTCGTTCATTTTTTCATAAGTATATTATGTAATTGTTTGAATGGTATAGGTATTTCTTATTAAATATATTTTCGTGAGATTTATGTACTGCCTTTCAAACTCTGTATTTGTCATAGGTAGACTGTATTAAACCAAATTTCTAGTCGGGGCTCGGTGATGATAGACGATGATAGTCTTGTTCAAGCTTCCACTGGTCAACCTTATAACTAAGAATTATGTGTCATCGTTCGAGATTTATCTCGTGCCCAAGTATGATATTCCGACTTCGATTTAGGATTTATACATGTAACATATCTCCACATGGCTATAAAATTTTGATCGCTCAGCTACAGTTTGAATTCACTCTTTCAATTTTGATTGAGTAAGGAACCCAATTTTAAGCTTTGATTTTCTTGAATGTTACAGGTAATTCATATTATTTTTATATCTGACACAAATTTTACATCACTGTCACCTGTATGTTATTCGTACCCACCCTAACATAACCTAACCTTTTTAACTAAGAATTACGTATTTTTTACACAAAGTACTGATGATTATGTATGCTATTTATTAATTATTTATTGCGTTTTACATATGAAGCTTTCCACTCGGCTCTATATATCAGTTACACCTAGATTATTTGTTTGCAAAGTCACTATCAGCCTGTATCGTTTAGCCAATATCGCTCATTTTTAAACGTAGATTGTTTTAATGTTATAAGTTTTTCATATTCATCACCAGTTTCACACAAACGGACACATGGTCTCACACTGAGTTTTCTTAATTTTCCTCCAACATTTTCTGGCACTACACCCTCTAACGACCTACACCTATTATTTTCACATTCAACTTCATTAGTTTAATAATCTGGACCAACCTTTGTTAAAGATGATACCATAAATTACTTGTCGATTTATCTTTCTTCAACTTCGTTTGTTTCCGCCATTGTATGTACGTGTATACGAGTTAAAATATTAATAATAAAATTCAAAATTCAAAATTTCAATATAATTTCAAAAAATTGCGGGATAACAGAGCCAAGTCGGTCTATTGAAGTATTCAGTTAGCTACTAAATTTTGTAAATAGTTTTTTAGCTCATCAACACGTACATACGCTGTAACATACACATGTAAAAACACACATTGTCGACGTTGTGATACTGATGAAAAAGATAGGGTATAGCTTGATTTGGTGAATTCAATAATAAGGGAGGAATGTGAGGTGTGTACTAAATTTGCATAAAACAAAGTTGAATAAAGATAAATCGACAAGTAATTTATGGTATCATCTCCAACAAAGTCATGGTCCAGATTATAAAACTAATGAAGTTGAATATGAAAATAATAGGTGTATGACGTTAGAGGGTGTAGAGCCAGAAGATGATGGAGAAGAAATTAAGAAAACCCAGTGCGAGACCATGTGTCCGTTCGTGTGAAACTGGTGACGAATATGTATTACTTATTTCATTCAGATAACCTACGTTCGAAAATGAGCGATATTTGCTGAATGATATAGGCAGAAAGTGACCATGCAAATAAATAATCTAGGTGTAACAGAGCCGGGTGAAAAGCTTCAAATGTAAAACGCATAAAACAATTAATAAATAACATGAATAAGCATGAGTACTACGTAATTCTTTGTTAAAATAGGGTAGGTTAGGGTAGGTGCAAATGACATACAGGTGACAGTGATGTAAAATTTGTGTCGAATTCAAAAATAATATGAATTACCTGTAACATTCAAACAAATCAAAGCTTAAAATTAGGTTCTTTACTCAACCAAAATTGAAAGAGTGAATTCAAACTGTAACTGAGCGATCAAAATGCAGAGCCAAGTGCAGATATTTTATATGCACAAATCCTAAATCAAAGACTGAATATCATACATAAGCACGAAAAAATCTCGAACGATGACACATAATTCTTAGTTAGGTTGACCATTGGAAGCTTTAACAAGACTATCATTTTGTATCATCACAGAGCCCCGATTAAAAATTTGATATAATACAGTCTTCTTTTGACAAATACAGAGTTTTAAAAGCAGTACATGGCAGGTATCGAACGACGCTCATACATAAATTTATCGGAAAAATAATTAATAAAAATTACCTATAACATTCTAACAATTACATAATATATTTATGAAAAATAAACAAAAAAAGATAAATCAAAATTGGATGAGTGTATTCGAACTGCTAATGATAGATACAATGTAGAGCCAAGTGGATATATATAGAGCATAAATCACTGAAAGAAATATCCTACATAAGCATGAAGAGTTGAATATAAGTACAGAATTCTTGGTTAGGATAGATCAGGTTAGGATGGAAGCGCATAACATGAGTAAAAGTGATGTAAATTTGTGGACAAATTCAAAAATGATATGAAATATCTATAACAATCAAACAATCAAAGTTTAAAATTGGGGGGTCTTTACTCAATCAAAATTGGGGGACTGTATTCAATCTGCTAATGAAAGATCAAATGTAGAGCCAAGTGGGTATGTATAGAACATAAATCAATAACTGAATATCATACGTAAGCATAAATCTCGATCGATAATACATAATTCTTGGTTAGATTAGGTTAAGATGACTAGATCTTTGAACCTAACATGACGTGAAGCTGATGTACGTTAAATATCGTGTAACATAAAGGCAAGGGAATCAGTTTTATTGGAGAATCACAGATCAAATGTAGAAATGCTACGGATGTTAACCGAGCCTGTATATGCGTACAAATGTGTGTATATGCCTACATGGTGCCGGCTTCAACCCTGTATAAGCGTACATAGTGCCGGCACAGGTGCTGGATTCGACCCTGTATTTGCCTAACATAGTGCCGGCACCGAACCTGCATTTGCGTACAAAAGCGTGAATGTGTTTACAAGTGTAGGAAGACAACAACAGGCCTATTGGCCCAAACTAGGTTGCCTTTTGGTAGCTAGAGTGTTAGTTCTGGAGTAGAACGTCTAAGAGGCCTATTGGCCCAAACAAGGTTGCCTTTTGGTGGCAAGAGAATTAGTTTTGAAGTAGAACGTCTAAGAGAGCTTCATGTGCCATTTCTAATTTATTTATAACAACAGGAAATGGAACGGTTTAGCTATTTATCGGCGATTTATGTAGAACTTATCGAGCCGCGACTTAAACGTTTCGATTGTATTGCTGTTTACAACTTCCGCTGGAAGTTTGTTTCGTTCTTCGGCAACTCTATACGTGAAGAAATTGCGCGTGATGTCGAGTGAGAAACGTTTCCCAACGATTTTGTATCCATTGTTCCTAGTCACTCCGTTTGTATCTAGAGTGAAATAGCTCGCTCGGTCGACGTTTTCCTTACCCTTCATAATCTTCCACACTTCTATCATGTCGCCTCTGACTCGACGTTTCTCTAGCTAGTAAAATTGAGTTCACGAAGTCTGTCTTCGTACGATTTGTTCCGCAGCGACGGGATGAGTTTGGTAGCTCTACGCTGAACCTTCTCAAGTTTAATAGCGTCTTTTCTAAGGAATGGAGACCAGAATTGAACGGCATACTCGAGATGCGGTCTAACAAATGCATTAAATAACTTGAGCATACTGTGCTGGTTTTTGTAAGAGATAGTGCGGGATATCATACCAAGCATTTTGTTGCCTTTCTTGGCAGCATCGTTACATTGCTTGCTGCTTTTTAAGTCGTAACTAATGATGACACCTAAATCTCTCTCTTCGGTGACGGGAATGAGTTTTTTTCCAGACATTGAATATTCGCGTTTGGGGTTATGAAGACCTATGTGCATAACTTTGCATTTATCGACATTAAATTTCATTTGCCACTTTTCTGACCAATCAACAATTTTGTTCAAGTCTAGTTGGATCTGTCGACACTCTAGTTCAGTTTGAACTTTTCCTCCGATTTTGCTAATGTTTGAGAGTATCGAGATCGTTAATGAATATTATAAAGAGAACTAGCCCTAACACGGATCCTTGGGGCAGGCCGCTTGTAACGTTACCCTACCCCAGGGGGAGGAAGATCCGTTTAGTACAACTCGCTGCCGTCTGTCCGTAAGCCAGCATTTTATCCAGCTGTTAAGCTCGCCTCGAATACCGATGCTGTGCAACTTACTAATTAGGCGCTTGTGGGGGACTTTATCAAAGGCCTTTTGAGAGTCAAGGTAAATAATATCGATTGGAGATTTTGTGTCGTGGATTTCGATTATATTTCTGAGAAAGAGTAGCAGATTTGTAAGACAGGAACGGTTGTGTCTAAAGCCATGCTGGGAGTCGCCAATCAATTTGTTCGATTCTAGGAACTC
>SDVV010032165.1:0-10627 GCA_016164225.1 Gammarus roeselii
TCGATCTTGGGGTTGTGATGACCTATGTGCATTACTCTGTATTCGGTCTTGGGGTTGTGATGACCTATGTGCATTACTCTGTATTCGATCTTGGGGTTGTGATGACCTATGCGCATTAGATGTATTCGATCATGGGGTTGTGATGACCTATGTACATTACTCTGTATTCGATCATGGGGTTGTGATGACCTATGTGCATTACTCTGTATTCGGTCTTGGGGTTGTGATGACCTATGTGCATTACTCTGTATTCGGTCTTGGGGTTGTGATGACCTATGTGCATTACTCTGTAATCGGTCTTGGGGTTGTGATGACCTATGTGCATTACTCTGTATTCGATCTTGGGGTTGTGATGACCTATGCGCATTAGATGTATTCGATCATGGGGTTGTGATGACCTATGTACATTACTCTGTATTCGATCATGGGGTTGTGATGACCTATGTGCATTACTCTGTATTCGGTCTTGGGGTTGTGATGACCTATGTGCATTACTCTGTATTCGGTCTTGGGGTTGTGATGACCTATGTGCATTACTCTGTAATCGGTCTTGGGGTTGTGATGACCTATGTGCATTTCTCTGTATTCGATCTTTGGGTTGTGATGATCGATGTGCATTACTCTGTATTCGACCTTGGGGTTGTGATGACCTATGTGCATTACTCTGTATTCGATCTTGGGGTTGTGATGACCTATGTGCATTACTCTGTATTCGATCTTGGGGTTGTGATGACCTACGTGCATTACATAAGAGCAGCATCACGTTGACTTTTATTTGCCATTTTTCTCACCATTCAAAGTTTTTGTTTAAGTCCAATTGGATCCACAGACACTTGTGTTCTATTTGCACTTATCCTACTAGTTTTATATCGTCTGCAAACTTACAATAGTTCGAAAGTAAGTTTTTATCGAGATCATTTTTGAATATTATGTAAAGGACTGGACCTGACACAAATCCGTTTCACCTCAAGAGGCGGAGGCTTTGTTCAGTTCTACTCACCGCCCTTAATCCGTGAATCAACATTTTAGCAAATCATTTAGCTCGCACCGAATACCGATGCTATGCAATTTACTAACTAAGCGTGTGTGAGGGACTTTATCATAAGTCTTTTAGAAATCAAGGTTTATGATGTTGATTTGGGGATTTCGTGTTGTAAATTTCTCCTATGTTCTTGTAAGATAGCAACAGGTTTGCCAGACAGGGACGATTCTATCTACATTTGAACTGAAAATCACCCTTCAACATGTTTGTTTGTAAGAGTTCTGTAATTGTATCATTAATCGTACTATCTATCAATTAGCCGTTGACTGAGTTGGTGAGACTATTTTTTCCTGTCTTCATGAGTGGGGGAGGGCCTATTAATAATGGCGCAGCAGGGTTAAACCAAAGAAAGCTGTAGGGCCCTGCTGCAGTCAATCGCGCTGAGTCCTGATTAGGGTTTGAAAGAGAGGTTCAACCCAATTTATTTTTAACTGGAAGAAACTGAGAATACCCAGTTTGGGGAAACTGGAAAAAACTGTTGGAAACGAGGGAAAGTGAGAGAAATCTAGATCCAATAGCAAGGTGCCCTCAAAAATTCCCAAACTGAATACCATAATTTCCCACGACCATATCGATTGATTATCAACGACCATATTTCAAACCCAGCATTAACCAATCAAATTAAAATAGCATAGCATGTCATATAATATAAATATCTGAATTACCTATCTAATCTAAACTTATCAAACAATAGAATTGTTTTATAGAAGAAAATATAATACAAGTTACAAGAAATGTGAATATAAATATTATAATTTTATTAAATAAAGAGTACTACAAATTTAAGAGAACATGTTTATGATTATAAACTAACAAAATTTCAAGTGCCATATTTCTTACCCGCCTACACTACAGCTAAACAAAAGTTAGTAAGCCAACCAAAATGATTTTTTATTATTATTGCATGATTATATATTAATGTCAATTTGTTATTCATTGACCCTTTGAGTAGTATATAAACTAATTATTGTACGTAGCTATCAAATTATCAAACAATAGTCTAACAGAACCTACGGACCTTCGTCATATGCGCTTGTCACCTAAGCAGTTTCATAACTTGGAATCTGAGTCATTGAACACTCATTGGCAGCTCATTGCCATTCAACTGGTCAATATCACAACATATAATTAATATTATTATATGAGCCTAAATTTTATTATACTGTTTACAGGGTTTCCCCAGTTTTGCCCGGGGGAAACTGGGAAAGTCTCCTGGAAGTTTCCGCCAACCAATCCTGTTCCTTACCCCAAGTGTGTGTAGCGGGGTCCTGGCCTGACCTTTTAGTGCTAAAGTGCTAAGTTTTGGTATGTGTGTGAGTGCATGTGAAGAGTGAGAGGTACGCCTTATCGTTAGCCAACCCCCTTTCGGGGGATTCAGCCTTGCGTCTGCATCTGTGTCTTTTACACCCCTCTTTCTCCAAATTTGTTCTCTAAACCATCATTGCCACATTTTCCTCCCCAGCGGGCTATCTGCCGTGTACACTTTTAACCCTGCGTTCCGCGCTGACGGGTCCGTTGGTCGACGGCACCTAGCTGAATTCTGGATGCTGGAGGTGGAGGAAGCGTTCATAGCTGGAGAAGCGGGCCTGGAATGCCTTCAGGAGAGGATAGAAGGGCTTGTGCAAGGAACGCTGCGCCAGGTGGTGAAGACATGTGAGCTCGACCTCGCTCCACACTGGGCGAAACATCCCGACACTCTGGTGAGGAACATAGGCCTGTTTTCAATTCTTTTTACTATCAAACTGATGTTAGGCTGTGGTTTCTGGTAAATATTTTTTTTATACAGTTTGTTAGATAACTCATGTTTATTATTAATACTGGATTCCCTGACAGTCCGGTCCCTTCTCTACCTTCGCAGGCCACTATCCACAACGCAATCTCTGCGTCATTCGCGAGAGTTCGACACCGCGATGCCCTGCAGCTTCTGGAGGACGCGCGGGGTGCACCAAGCAGCCCCGACCTCTCAAGAGAGGACGAACTGCTCCTAACACAGATTTTCAAAGGTCCTGTCTTCGTAACTCATTGGCCTGCAGACATCAAGCCCTTCTATATGTCTCGGTCTGAGGAAGACCCCAGCACGGTGAGTTTTGAACCTTTCCCAGCATGTTCAATGCTGTCAAGCATTAACATGGAAAACCAGCATCGAACATGATGGGAGTCCATAAACGGCACAGCATAGCATGGAGTCAAACATAAACATGGAAGGCCAGCATGTATGTTTAACTCCACACTATGCAGGGCCGTTTCTGTACTCTCATGTTCAATACTGACCTTCCATGTTAATGTTTGATTCCACACTATGCTAGGCCGTTTAAAGACTCGCATCATGTTCAATGCTGGCTTTCCATGTTAATGTTTGAATCCACACGATGCTGTCCATTTATGGACTCCCGTCATGTTCAATGCTGGTTTTCCATGTTAATGCTTAACTCCACACTATGCTGTGCCGTTTATGGACTCATGTTCAATGCTCGACTCCACTCTATTCTGGTCCTCCTTCCGACACTACTTCTTACCAGTCAGATTTTTTGTGTGTTTTATGAATGTGACTCTTCCCTGTACCTGGTAGCCACCGCTTCAAAAACTTGCCATTCCGCTCCGCTCTTCAGAAATAGACCGTTTAGAAGATGAAGATGATTGTCAACCTCATTTTGTACTTTCCACAGGTGCTGTGTCTGGACTTGCTCATGCCAGGTGTGGGGGAGGTGGTGGGAGGCAGCGTTAGAGAGCACGACCCAGCCAGCCTCCGGCAGCGTCTACCACTGTCACAAAACCTGGAGTGGTACCTACAAATGCGGCACTGGGGTGCCGCTCCTTCTGCGGGATATGGGCTTGGTTTTGAGAGGTTACTCCTCTTCCTTACAGGAGAACCCAACATCAAAGACGTGATTCCATTCCCTCGCTGGGCAAAGCACTGTGACCACTGATGGTTCAAGGTAAGAATTGTATTTAATTTGGTCGTACTTCATGCAGGTACAGACACAATTCCGAATCCCCCAAAATGGGGGTGACCGAGGGCAAGCCACACCTCATTCTCCTCTAATTCACTCACAAACAAACCAAACCTTAGACGCTAATGGGTCCGACCAGGACCCCGCAACACTCGCTTCTGGTCAGGAATGAGCTCCGAGATCAGTATCAGCAGCAGTGCACGACAGCTTTTACTGGCTTATCCTTGCTGCATTATATTTGCTGGACACGTCCATCCCGTTTTTCAATGAGAAGCCAAGGGCGGGAGGGTGCATCAAAGCCGCGTCAAAACATACCCATTCACAATCGTTCTCCACTCACGCCTGACCATATTACGCTGTTTCGCGCAACCCCCACTCTGATGTCTCTCTTCCCTCTAGGCCTACGCTTACTCACCTCTGCTTTCATCACCCTTTTCACTAGTCCCCCATTATTCACCCTTAACATGTGTTCAAACCACCTTAGCACGCGTGAATTTACTCTGTCCTCCAACTTCATCACCATATCCGTTCTAATTCGAGCGTCAGTATTGATCCTATCCCTAAGCGTCATTCTGGCCATTCCTCTTAAAATTGTTATCTCGAAAACATTCAATCGTTTTCTCGCTTCAGTACTCGCCCCACACGTCTCAACTCCGTAGAGCACAATTTAGTCAACTAACTCCTCATACAACTATTTTTGATTCCTAGCCCAATGTCCTAAATTTCCTTACACTTTTTGATACACCCAACACTTTACACCCTTCCTTCGCTCTAGATTTTAACTCAATATCACAACTAGTCAAGTCTTTTCCACATATGCCCAAGTACTTAGACCACTAAACTTCCTCGAATAACTTGTGCGATACCTTGCATTGAAACTTCGGTGGAAATGAGGTCGAAATCATATCGAAATTCTCCAATAACTCGACATTTCGGTTGACACAGATTCCGCTCGTATCATTCCTCGAACATCGTACTTTTTTATACCCATGTCAACTCGCAGCCTCTTCCTCTCTCGCACTCTAGCATCGTAACCAACGACGGACAACTGAGTTTGAAATCACCATCGCATACTCTTGTTTGCATCTAAACTTCAAAGTTTTCAAGTTTCCAATGTAAATAAGTTTTTTTAGCTGTATCAAAATAAAAGCCGGTCACCGCTCTGAACCGAAAATCGTCTCGTAAAATTAAAAGTTTTCAACTTGGAGAGATCGACTATCATCTTTTTATAGCAAAATCGATACCGCACCTCTGAGGGATACCCCCTGGGGGTATTCCAGGTTCACCCGCTTTCCCGCGGCGCCCTCGTTAAACTCCAAAATCTCATTTATCCCTTTGTGTAAATAATTGTTGATGAGAAAGATCCCTCCACCGTCCCCCCTTTTCAGTTTGTGATTTCATTCCCTCCCTTGATGCCAAAAAGGTGAGACCCCACAGACACCAGGGTATTTACTGTATATGTATATATAACAAAAACTAAAATAAAAAAAATTGGCTCACAGTTTTGTCCTAAGTTTACATTTAAGTTTAAGTTTATATAAAATACAATAAGTTTAGGTTTATTTAATATACAATAAAATAAATGTAAAGCAGTCTCCACCATCAGTCACCTAGAAGCCGCGGATCAAATGATGGGCAGGACCAAGTTCCGTCGAAGTCAGGCTGGCAGCCCTACTAGAGTGTCAAAAACAAACTTATCAACGTCAAAGAACGATAAACTTTTCTGAACAATCTCTTCGACAGGTGACCTAATTCAGGCCGCAAACAATAACACCAATGGTCGTATCTCGAAGCTAACAACGGCCATGCTCGAAATGCAGAATACCCTAACCAAACTAAACAAAATGACGGGACTTCCCGAGTTGGAGACGGAGGACTGCTCAGCGCTCTCCAGTGCAATAAATAAACGTCTCACTCAACGTGAAGACGGTCTTGCAATTGTAAACATCCAACTAAACGAGTTGATAAAGAGGATAGAACCCGCAACCCGAACACCAAAAGTGCAATGAAAAAACAATATTCCCGATATGACAGGTAAAACCTGTTCAAGAACTGCTCTATAATTCCTGAGCACTTGAAAATCCCAGTTAATGCCAAGGGCTGACAGGATATTTGTCGATACACTCAACGAGAAGAACTAAACTGCATTACTGGCCGTCCAGTCCTAAACACCAAGAACAGAATAGGCCAAAAGTCATGAATAACATAACCAACTTTCTTTGAGTTCAGGCCTGCATTTAAAATCTCCAGAAGGATCAAGCTGATGACTTCTTCACCGAACTCGTTCAATACGAGGACTGTGTGAAAGAAGCCAAAATCGCACAAAATATCACACCAAAATGAAACCCAACCACGGCCCAACTACTGAAGTTTAATTGTCCTACCACACCAAAGTACATTGACATCCCTTTTCTTGACACTGAAAGGCGATGACATAGAGGCCAGAAATACAGACACGATCAAAGATTGTCAAGGTAAACAAAGATGTTCACACCGCTCCACACTGTTCCTCTCAAATTGCGCAATCCTTACACTCTCTAACCCTTTTGATCAGTACTCTCCCACAACTTACCGACCACACATAATAAATTGATACCTCTTGAGTTGCAGCATTCATTTTCATCTCCTTTGCCTTATACAGTGGGACAATGCAGGCACTGCGCCACTCAATCGGTACCACGCCCGCCACGAAACATATGTTCAGTAGCCTCGCCAACCATTCGACAATCGCTATTCCGCGTTTTTCAGGCACTCAGTCGCAACGCCATCCAAACCAGGGGCTTTTCCTGCTTTCGTCACCTCCACTGACTACTGCACCTCTTCGCTAGTAATGTCCGCAACAAGTCTCTCCAAAAACCGGCATCCGCGAACCACCACCCACAGCAACAATGTCAGCCTTTCTGTCATCCTTGACATTCAACAATTCATCAAAATACTCGGCCCACCTTTTCCGTACACAGCCACTTTCCGTACACCGACACTCTTATGGTTCTCCTCAAAATTCTGGCACAAATGTCTGCCCAACCTGGCATCAGCGTTCCTTTTGGCTCACCTCACCACTCGCTTTTCCTCCTTCCTCTTCTCCTTATAGTTGTCATAGGCCACCACCGACCGCGCTTGCAACCACTCTTCTAAAGCTGTTATTTTCTGCGCCACCGCTAGTTTGATCTCATTCCCCCACTCGCAGTCCTTCCGTCTGCACCCGTCCACACGGCGCACACCACACACATTTCTCGATCATCTTAACAAGGCATCTCAAAACGTCTCCCATTCTTCATCCACACCTTGCAGGTCTTGCCCTCTCACGTTGTCATATTCCTCCCTCAACGCCCGCTGGAACTCCTCGGCTCTGCTTTTCACATTTAGCTCACTCACTTTCACTACCTCTCTTCCTACTCCCACTCTTTTGTTCCCCTACCACCTATGCTCCACTCTCAATCTTCCTTCCACCAGCAGATGGTCAGACACTCCTCCACCCTCCCCACTCAACACCCGCACATCCAACAGCCTTCTCAAAATCAGCACAAAATCCATCTGCGCTCTTTCCACCACTGCACCATGGGAAATCCTCACCCATGTGTACTTGTGGATGTCTCACGTCTTGAACAGGCTGTTTCCAACAGCCAGCTCCTGCTCCATACACAAATATTCAAGGTTTTCTCCACTGGCTTCCCTACTAGGGACGTCATACCTCCCTATCACATTGAATTGACTTCCATCTCTCAATACACTCGCTCTGGTCAGTCCAAAATTTCTCTCTCCTCTTCACTCCTCTCGCTACCAGGTCCTTTCGCACTCACAAATGCCCAATTTTTCTATGCCTAATTTTACTGTCACCCAAATCAATCTTGAGGACTAATCTTTCCACTCGGTAACGCTACTAGCCAGTTGCTCACTCAATAACAACACCACACATTCTCGTGCCCAACCTCCATCCACACCTGACTTTCTTCCACTTACCACTCCAAACTCACGCTCGCCCTTACACTTCAGCTTATTTCTCGCCTCCTTGCTTCATTCGTACTACAACCACGCACATTCAGCGACCCTAGCTATATGGTTCGTCTTTTATGGAGAATTTTACAGAGGAGAGGATTCCTAGCCCCCCGCCCCGCCTCTTATTAGTCTCTTCTTACGAAACGCAGGGGTTGCGGTAGCTCTGTTCTAAGCTCGGGCTACAGGGCTTCCTTGTTAGTCGCCTCCTACGACACGCAGGGGTTACAGTAGCAGTATTCCAACACCCCCGCTACACGACTCTGAAATTCGGTATCATGAAGGATCTCCACCGTAAAGACTTGAGAGGCCGCCTAGCAGTTTTTATCAAATTTTTCCAAAATTGCACCTTCAGGGTCAAGGTCGACGACACTCAGTCGCCACTGTATCCGCGAGAAATGGGAGTCTATGAGGGAAGCGTCCGCAGTGTCACTCTTTTATCCTCAAAATCCACCAGCGGGCCGACATTCTTTCCCCGTGGCGGAAGACTGCGTTTATCAATATGCGTGGACGACTTTCAAATAACAATCAACATTAACTCCAGGAGTGTTTGAACCTAGTGAGGAACTGGGCGTCCTGCAACAGATTTTGATTCTCGCCCTCTAAACGTACACCTGAAAATAGCTCAAACGCTGCACAACATACCTCGAATATACGAAGAAGCGATTTAAAATCTTGGGATTTCAAGTGATACCCTAAACTCACATGACGACCATACAAGACAGGCCTGGAGACCTGCTGCCAAATGTCAACGAGACTTATTCACTCGGTAACATCCCTGAAATTCGATGGCGATTTGGACACTGGCATGACGTTCAAAACAATCGATGACTCACGTTGAGGTCGCCCCCTACGGGGGAGCTAATTATGACTCACGTTGAGGCACGCCCTCTAGCCTTGTAGCCGGGGCGTAGCCTTGTAGCCGTGGCTTTACAATCTTGCTACCGTATCCACCGCGTGTCGTAGAAGGCGACTAAAGGGGCGCCCCGTAGCCGGGAGTAGAATCGTGCTACTGTAACCCCAGCGTGTCGTAAAAGGCGACTAAACGGGGCAGAGCGAAGGGGCTAGGAATCCCGTTCTCTGTAAAACCTTTCCTCGAAGACGGCAAGACGAACGGGGGGAGGAAAGGCACACGCCTCACCGAACCCTATTGTTAGGGTCGCTGAGTGTGCGTGGCTGTAGTACGAATGATGTAAAGAGGAGAGAGATAGGTGAGATGTTTGTGAGGAGGAAGTTTGATGTGTTAGCGCTGAGTGAGACGAAATTGAAAGGTAAGGGCGAATGTGAGTTTGGTGTGGTAAGAGGAAGAAAGTCTGGTGTAGAGAAAGGTAGGGCACGAGAAGGTGTGGTCTTGATATTGAGTGATCGGTTGGCTAGTAGCGCTACCGAATGGAAGGAGGTGTCCTCAAGATAGATGTGGGTGTAAGTTAGGTCAGGCATAGAAAGATGGGCATTTGTGAGTGCTTACGGACCTGGCAGCGGGAGGAGTGAAGAGGAGAGGGAGCAATTCTGGACTGACCTGAGTGAGTGCATTGAGAGTTTTGGACGTCATTCCAATGTAGTTGTACTGGGTGACCTTGATGCGAGAGTTGGAGATGTAGTGGTGGAGAATGTGATAGGGAGGTATGACGTTCCCGGTAGAAATGACAGGAGAAAACCTTATAGGTCTGTGTATGGAGCAGGAGTTGGTGGTCGAGAACAGTTTGTTCAAGAAGCGAGATATTCACAAGTACACATGGGTGAGGGTAGCCCATGGTGCAATGGTGGAGAGAGCACTGATGGATTTTGTACTGATATCGAGGAGAGTGGTGGGGAGGCTGTTGGATGTGCGGGTGTTGAGAGGGGAGGGTGGAGGAGTGTCTGATCATCTGCTGGTGGAAGGTGGATTAAGAGTGGAGCAGAAGTGGAAGGGCAACAAACGAGTGGGAGGAGGGAGAGAGGTAGTGAAAGTGAGTGGACTGAATGTGAAAAGCAGAGCCGAGGAGTTCCAGCAGGCGTTGAAGGAAGAATATGACAACGTGAGAGGAGAGGACCTGAGAGATGTGGAGGAAGAATGGGCGACGTTAAGGGATGCGTTGCAGAGATGTGCGAAGAAGGTCTGTGGTGCGCGCCGTGTGGGAGGGTGCTGGAGGAAAGGCTGCGAGTGGTGGAACGAGGAGGTCTAACTGGCGGTGGCACGGAAAAGAGCGTTTGAGAAGTGGTTGCAAGTGAAGTCGGTGGTGGCTCATGGAAGCTACAAAGAAAGGAGAAACGAGGTAAAGCGGGTGGTGAGGAGAGCCAAAAGGGACGCTGATGCCAGGTTGGGCAGACGGTGGTGCCAGAATTTTGAGGACAGCTAAAAGATGTTCTGGGTTGGGGTGGATGGATGCTTATTCATTTTATAGATCATTAACACTTTATTTTAGTATTTTATCATTTCTTCTTGCTTGGGCTCTATTATTTTTCTCTGCCCTTTTTTCATGGTGATAAATTTTGAATTTTATCATTATTATTATATGTATCGAGGTTGGTTGAGAGGAGGTGACCCAGGGAGAGGAGGTACTCGTGGGATCCGCGGGACTCGAGGACCCGGGGTTTCGGGAACCCGGGGGACTTGGGAGACCAGGTGGATTTGGGGTGGTTCACTTGGATCTTTCTGGGG
>SDVV010032166.1:1341-11460 GCA_016164225.1 Gammarus roeselii
GTCCTATATGTATATATATGTGACGCTGCCCTGCTATCTTTATGCCGCATCTGTTCTACAAGTATCCTTCTGCCGCATCTGTTCTACAAGTATCTTTCTGCCGCATCTGTTCTACAAGTATCTTTCTGCCGCATCTGTTCTACAAGTATCCTTCAGCCGCATCTCTTCTACAAGTATCTTTCTGCCGCCTCTGTTCTACAAGTATCCTTCTGGATACACTGCTGCACAGAATACCGACTGCGGTATCCAATTAAGACACATACCAGAGGTATCCGCTAGGCAGCCCAGGCCGCTCAGGTCAGTGGAGGCCGAGGAGGTGGCATGGCATTGTTTGCAGCAAAAATGCAAAACAATCATCGTACGATAAGAGGCCAGGCAAGGCGCCCTACCAATAGACTACATGTCAGCGCGTTTGGCTGGGAACAACAAGACTCGGGGGGCTATGCGACTTGAGCCGTTGACGGCCTTCGTCCCCTGAAGAAATTGCTCCTGATTAATTCAGGCGTGACAGAGAGGCACGGTCGCGAGGCCGGCGTGAAGCCGTTTCCTCACGGCTACATAGCTGGAGAGGTCCGTGAGCAACACAACACCAGTGCTAACAGACAGAGGTTTCTTTTTTTTCAAGGGAACTGCGACCCCACCTAGCCACGGGCGGCGGTGGGCGATGACGTCATTGGAGCGCACCATAAAAGCCGGAGGCGGCGAGTGACAAGGGTTCTTGTTCACCAGCTCAATGTGAAGCGTAGGAGTGTCCGTCGTCCTGTGACCAACCCGCCGTTAGACCACCCTCCGTGCCGGGCCCGAAAGTTAAATAGACTGTAGTTGAAACAGAACGTCATAGTCTTAAGGCTACAAAATACCATCAGTGTAAAGACATATTTATGAAGAGATATATAGAGAGCCTGCGGTACATCTTTAGATAAGTGGAGGTTAAATAAATAGACTGTAGTTGAAACAAAGGCTACATCTAAAGGCTACAAAATACCATCAGTGTAAAAACATATTTATGAAGAGATATATAGAGAGCCTGCGGTACATCTTTAGATAAGTGGAGGTTAAATAAATAGACTGTAGTTGAAACAAAGGCTACATCTTCAGTCTCCGGTGGAACATATAAACTAGTAAGAGATATATCGTCAGCCTGCGGTACATCTTAGATAGACCTCCAGGATCATCGGCCATCATCGTCCAGCGCTCGCAGCTGTGGCCCTGCCTGACGTGCCTTGCCAGGCGCCAGGGAAGCTGCCATACATCCTCACCAAGACAGGGGAGTTCGGGTGTGGTTCTATAATATACGAATAGGGAGTTCTCGTGTGGAAATAGGGAAAAGTTCGGTTGTGGTTCTATAAAGAGTTCTTGTTGCACTACGGTGGTATCAATTATTAGGCATTTGGAACTTGTGATTCCGAGGGTTACGCATTTTAAAAGAAATACATTTCGTGCATTCTTCGTTTACAGGCGGTGTCAATATTGGGCCTACGTGCCCGTGGTTTTACTATGTGCGTTACTTTCTTTTTATTGTGGTTCTGCGCGTGCGTCAGGTTCTCATTTGGGGCATACGTGTCTTTCAAGATTTAGGAGTGTGTTGTAACCATTATTTCCAGTTGGTGAAATCTAGGGTGCAGGTTTCTTGTGGTATTAGTATCAACTAACGAATATTACATGTGTGGCGGGCAGTCAACACGAAGTGGTATATGCGAGTGTAGTGGTTAATCATCGCTTTTCGATATAATTAGTTTAATTAAATATAGTTTAACTTTAACTTTACAATAGTTTTTTTTCTGTCCCTCCTCACACACATACTTAGTTTGTGGTGTTCCCTATTTATCGTTGCGTTGGCGGGTAACTGGAATTGTGAAAGTTCGTACATAAATCAATTGTTGTCGGCAACTCGAGAGTGAGTAAAAGGGTGGGTGTAAACTACTGGCTTACTCCGTATACCCCACCTGGCTGACCCGAACTCAAATAGGTGTGTCCCTCAGTCGTAATGTGGTAATGTGGAGTAAAGTAAGAAGGGGGGACACACACTAGGCCGTCGGTCAATAATAAAATCGTGGTTGGCAGTGATTGCCTTTACTCATTATTATTGAGCTGGGCGGCCACATATATATGGGAGCAATATAAAACCATGGAAATAACATGGTACCCGGCGAAAACTAAACAATACGATTTAGGAGTTTCCTCTTAAAAATAATCAATTTCACACAAACAGTTATCCTAATATGTACCATACCACCATACCGTGCGAAATAATCCAATTAAAATAACCCAATACAATAATAATTAATAACCGTTTACAAGACCTATTAACAAACCCTCAATAATCAGGCCTTTTCTGTCTGTCTTGGCTACCCCTTCCCTATCCTCCTCCCCTATCCTCCTCCCATACCCCCCCCCCGGGTGTTCTCGCAGTACTTGAAGTAACTAACTTGACCACAAAAGTAATTGATTCGCCCTACAAGTTCTTGGTAACTAAAATGTCCGAGCTGCATTAGGGATAAGTAGGACACACCAAGTAATTAGATACATCCTAACTATTACATTGTTCCATTTGCGTTTCGTACACCCAAAACGCAATTGAATTGGCCACAAAAGTGATCAACTAAACCTACAAATTCAGAATAATTACAATGTCCGAGTTACGTATGGACTAAGTTTGACACACAAAGAAATTAGGCACTTCCTAACCACTGCATTGTCCATTTGCGTTTTTGTCGACATAAGCTACTGATGAATGCCGTGCTGAATGTTGTTAATCAGGCTGTTGTCTTCCACGTGATCAACGAAATAATTTCTTAACAATTTTTCGATGGATTTGTACTCGACCCACGCCAACATGATCGGTCAACAACTGCTGTTTGATCGTGGATCACCTTTCTTGAAGATTGACGTGACGTTAGCTACCCTCCAGTCTCCAGGTACCTCGCCACTTGGCATCGACAATTTGAAAATATGAACCAGGGAGTCCGTCTCTTGGTCAGAATTTCCCTTTAGAACTCATACGTGGTGTCCATCGGGACCAATCGACTTGTAGATGTTCAATCATTTGCGTTGCTCAACGAATTTCTCTCTAGTGAACACAATCAGCCTATTCGGAATGCTGAAGTACGTAAGAATCAGTTTTCTAGTTTCTTGTTAATGACATTTGAATGGAATAATATACTAAGTCAATCGGGCGAATTGCAACTTCCTCGGATTATGCCACTGTTCTAATGCCGTGAACTGGAATTCTGTCTTCTTGTCATTGTCCCGAGCGTCGTGATTATCAACAGAAGGGTTTATTACAAAAACATGAAACAGGTGTCGCCTAAGGTAATATTAGAAGTGTAGTGGCTGACTTTCCCATTCACTTCTCTTTTGTTTGTCGTTATTAAGGCATTAACGAAATACTATCTTGACTGGGAGGAAAGCGATGTATTGCAAATTTATTTTGTTAAAGTAAACTAGTTCTCTGACTCGAAGCACATGAGTAACCTGATCTGGGGCCAATGATTGGGTTTCCGTCAATGCGGTCGTCAGGCCAATAAGTTCACGGGTTGACCAATTCATAGCATTCACTGTATAATATTTTTACACCACTGATTGAAATGTCATCTATGCGGGATAAACGTAGTCTTGAAAGGGAAATCGAGATACATTGACTAATGTTGTCGTCACGTAAGATAAAGTGAAGAGGAGACGCGTTACACTGACCCTTAGTTCACAGAGCGATCTCTCTCTATATGCTCTCGGATGTGAGTGGTGTGTCAAAGCATTTCGATGCAGTAATATGGGCGCATTGGGAGCGTCGTCAGCAAATCAACACAGTTTTAGGCATGTGTCTAAAACACGACGCGTCTAAAACACGACGCGTTTATGTAACGAGTTAAACGTCGTAAATTCTTAATATCAAGCGGAATAAACAACATAATGAATGTGTACAAATTACTTGCAATATTTCACGAAATAGGTTTCCAATTCAACTCTACATTCGTTGCAGATTGCACATATATATTATTGTTAGGGGTTCGATAACAAAATCGAACCGCGAAAATGTTACGTGATGAGAATTCAGATCTGTACACTATGTAATATTATTTTGCAATTTAAAAACTCCCACAGGCGGCTTGAGCTTTAACGATAACAATAATATTAGAGAACACAAATTGATGTTCCAAATTGAAGTAAATAAACGTAATTCCAATCATTTTTCAATATAAAATAATTAATAACAAATTTATTCATAACCATCATGGGCACAGTAGTAGAATTTAGAAAAATTCCTCAATCTATGGTCAGGATGATGAATAGAACTCTCACCATCAGTGAGAACACAGTTACAGAACTAAAACTCATAAAAAAAAATATACCACAACGTCGTTCTACTAATGTGTACAGCAATTCTCTTCGTCGCCCTAACAATGACGAGGATTCGAGCGCATCACCAGAGCAGATAGCAATGAAGATTCCTTTAGAAGAACTCATAACTCGAGTCATAGGACTTTGTGCAGCTTTACGAAACAGTACCTTGATGTGATCAGGGTGTTCTCCAGCAAAAATCCCTCTCGCTGACGTCAAGCGTGGGTCCTGCATCAGTCGCCAAGATTTGTCAGTGTAACTCACCGTCAATTTTCTCATGGTATGTTGCAAGAAATTTCACCACAGGGCATTGAAATATATGGGTAACAATATGATTTGAGAGCTGGATTCTTGCCTCCAGTGCTGTAGGTCAAAACTTTCGTCGCATATCGCAACCAACCACGTGCTTCTGTCATATTTGTTTCGATATAGCCTTGCCATTATTGAAATGTGCTGTGATGATGTGTCCATGATATAGAAATTAATTTACAGAATCGAGGGTACTAAAAATATACAATATCATGAGGTGAAGTAAATTGCTTCAGACATCAAGAGACTTTTGTTGTGTTGAGAGAATTGGTGCAACCTTCACCATATCATCTTCATCACTATGATTGCTAACACTGAAATTGGTGATAAGAACATTTATAGGTATTCTCTACTTAAAATGTAATTCAACTCACCGGTGTACACGTCATACCACAATGGTGATAGCTGACCTCCTTATCTGCTTCCGCGGATACAATGATAAGAAGCCGATTCTAAACAACCACAGCACACCATACAAAAAATTGTATTTTGAATGTTCAATTAGAGCTAATAAATGTATATTTTTAGCAATTATGCATAATAAAAAACAATTAAATATAACACAGTGGCGTTGGGCTATATTTAATTATAGCCCAGTGCTCACTTAAGTGTTGTGCGAATGAGAAACATTTCACTTGATTAAGATAATTTGCTTACACTGATTTCTGTGTATCAATCCAAAAACACTCACATAATTCGACGGTCTTAACGATGACAATCTTAGTGGTGCTCTATGTGATGCAAGCAATGTTCATATATTAACTATAATACATGCCATTCATATAAAATGTCAGAGCGAGGAGAATTCTGTAAGAAAATAGTCCCAGCATACACCAATTCATTGAAATTATGAATGGCAGTAAAAGTTTTCTAAGCTAATCCGACAGAAGAGTCAGAAAGAACACGTCTGCGGGCTGTTAGAAGAGTGAAGAGTCTGAAGCGCCAAGACGCGCGAGCATTGGCTCTCTACGAAATTGTATAGGCGATCCATAATCATCAGATACAGACCTGTGTATCATACTCAACAGATACTTTGCAACCGTCTGTACAGATGAGAATGGGAATAATATCCCAGAAGTCGAACGGCCTGAAGAAGTGCAACCTCCGGAAAATATTCATTTCCTCGTTGGTGAAGTTGAAGAACAACTCAGAATAATAAATATTTACAGATGTACAGGACCAGATAATCTACATCCCAGAATGTTACGGAACTTCTCGAAAACATGAACTGCTCATTTGCGAAAGTTTTCACAAAATCTATGACTAGTGAATTCGTCCAGATGATTGAAAAATGTCGAACATAAGAAGGGCATTAGCCAAGAGACGACACTATAGACCTGTCGCTCTGACATCTCTTGTCGGCACAGCCTTGGAAAGATTGATGAAAACATATGTAACCTGTCACCTCAGAAGAAACCACCTCTTCAAGGAGACCCAACACGGCTTCACAAGCAAACTTGGCTGCCTGTGCAATCTTCTTGACTGTTTGTGTCACCAAGATATACGGCAAAAAAAACTGTCGATCATATATATTTTGCCTTTCATAAGCGTTGATAAGGTGGCTTATGAACGCTCGCTGAAAAAATGGACACGTTCGGCATAACTGGAATCGTGGCCAGGTGGTTCGGAAATTAGCGAACGCGAGGCAATGAACAGGTCTCTGCCGGTCAAGATAAATGCTAGTGGGCCGCGGTAATATCTGGAGTTCCTCAGGGCAGGGTTATTAAGCGCCTCTTTTTTATAATCGTTATAAAAGACCTCGACACCGACATCTTTAGCAGGTTATCAACAATTTGTAGAAGTGACCTGCTTCTGTAGTGGCAGATCAGCATATGATCAGAGTCGACGAGCAACGAGACCTTGGAATATTAGTCACAGAAGATCTATAGTGAAAGTACCAAGTGTAAGCTAGTCACACGAAAGGCTTTTTATCCAGAAACTTGAATTACAAGGACAGGGACACCTGATTCCGTTATATACTTCAGTCGTCAGGGATCAAATAGAATTTGCAGTACAATTTTGGTCCCCCCACATAAGAGGGATATCAACAAGATTGAACGACTTCAGCACCAAGCAACATAATTGATTACGAAACTGAGAAAATAACATATCCACAACGACTAGAAGAACCTTAACTGATATCACTTGAAAGAAGTCGACTTAGAGTTGAGTTAATTTAAATCATCAAATAATTGAATGTGTTCAAAAGAAAGAGCCCTGAAGGACTCTCTGATCATGATTGTAATCTAAGGAAAAGAAGTATCATTCAAAAATTGCAGTTTGAACCATTCAGAATATCAGGGGCAAAGAAGTTCTTCCCAATCATGACACCAACAATTTGGAACTATTTACCACATGATATGGTCAACAGTAAAAACGTGAACACATTTAGAAACAGCCTCGACAAACACTAGGAGACTAATCCGCCCCTTACTAAAAAAACTTGGCGTAAGGACTAGTGCCACCAATGCTGGCAACAACCTCCGTTTGGGGCTTCAGCATCCGACAACCCACGACGATGGGCACCTCCTCTAGGCTGGGCAAGTTGAACTACAAATTCAATTTTGAAGTGATACTACAATGGACTCTTCAACCCGTTCCAGGTCTACTACTATATCTACAACTAGATAGCTACATTGTAAAGTTACCAGGCGTATCGGCATCGGTATCAGCCAAGTATAGGTGTTTCCAGATAATCACAATATCGATTTCGGCATCAACTTGAAATTATGCATCGGTATTGGTATCAAACAAAATACTGGTAACGGAACATCAGCAAATTCTTCCTCTATCTTGCATCCCTACAAAGAATACAGACTGCGGAGAGTCTCTGCATCATTGAAGGCTTCTACCAACGGAATAGCTGAGGAACACGTATTTTAAATCCGTAGGGAAACCGTGGACGATTTTCTTGTAAACAAATTTATCAGTAGAGGGCCTAACATACGGGCTATTCTAGTGCGTCCGCACTGTCCACAGGTCTGCATAAAAAAATGTGGTTATATTTAAAAGCCGTGCATTTAAACCCATTTCTAGTTGTTTGCATATTTTATACACAATTCCGAACACTGATTTGGAGAAAGTTGAAGAGCAACATTGATTTAACCAAATTTGAAAGTGGCAGAACGGTTGACATGATCGATGCCAATCTGTCCAAATCAATTGTTATCCAAATGCTCTTTTCCCCCTGATTGGAAAGTGTGGAATCACGTCTAGAATATGATCCTTCATTATTTCAATTGGTAGCCCAAATTTGTTCCCCTCTCTCGAGCTTATGATGAAATAACACAAAAAAACGTTCGAATCAAGAAATTAGGCCAATTTTAGTCAATATTATTCTTGAGAAGTGAACAAAATATTCGACAACTGCCACCCTTTCTCTCTATCTTTTCTTTAACAATTCATAAGTACATGTGGAGAAAAAGCCCTTGAACTTTTTTTTCAACCTAAAACTTTTTATTCGACAATATGAAATCATGAGTCATGACAATTTTTGACAAGATGACATAAAGTTGCTGTTAACTACTTCCCAGCTAACACTATTCAATCCGGCGTCCAACTCTGTATGGTGCAAGGAATTTAAAAACATTGCAATCTCTTCTAGCTAACTATTTGTGGAAAATAATTCGGAATTAGTTATATTTTGTTGACAAATGTCAGGAGACTATATCAAGCTCCATGGAAAATCCTGACGTCTCATCAGACCTATTCTGCAGAATGCCCAAAGTGTGATTTCAGATGAAATCCCACTGTAAAACCATTTGTTGCTGTGAGAAAACAATCGCCACATAATATCTCGCCAATTGACAGGGCATGTATGAAAACAGCAGTAACTGAAAAAGGGGTTCAGCTTGCAAACCTTGACATTTAATAACAGGATGAAATGTGAAGTCGTTCCTGACGAGTTGATAAGAACCTTATCAGTCATTTAGTTGACTGAAGAGCATTAGGTGACAAACTTTTTCGATCAATGGAAAACATGAATGAATATTCGTCGACTGGGATGCAACACTTTCCAACCTTGTGTAATTGTTTGCAACTCTCATTAATATGCAACTCTATCAAACTCAAGCGTCGAATTTCGGGATCAAATAGATTCTTCATTTGAAGAACACTCGCTTCAGCCTCTAGGCCTTAGTGTTAGTTTTGGCCCATGCTGTCACTGAATAAGTCTATTTGCCATCCTTCTCCAACGAATGTTTTCGAACGAAGAATTTAATCTAAACTGTGACACAGACACTGGTTCTTCGTCCTGTTTCCAGTTCAATGTCTCTGATTCCACCTGCGTTAGAACAACATCAAACTATGAGAAGATTGCCTATTACACAATCTACCGTTCTACAGCAACTAGACAGCTTCTCAGTTACCCTTCGTAATAAAATGAAAACGATGCCCCCCGCACGACCTCACTCCAATTATCTGGAAAATTATAATTTCACCCAGCAGATGTGTCGGTTGTAAATGCATTCGATCCTAAACATTTTCTGTGTAAACGTTTTTCTGTTTTAAAGACTATTTTGGGAAATTCATCTCGTGACCAAACAAAACACTTATCTATTAAATAGCATGGAAAACTATTTCGAATGCATTTTCCTCCATGCTATTTGAAAACCAGCGTAGAAATTTCCGTGGTCAATGGGCTATGGTCCTAATACCATTCGTGTATAAAACATTTTGGCTGCCGAAACTCTCGTGCGTATTTTGACCGTTTCGTCGACAGACAATTCGATCGTTAATAGTTCCGTTGTATTACAATTCGGTTCCATATGAAATCGGATACAAAAAACTCGAGGCTATCCGATTTCGTTTCAGAACCCTTCCGACGTTGTTAGCTTTTAATCCGATTGTCATTGGCTGTCATTACATTAAACTGATAAAGCTTTTTGAAATTGTTGTTCTGCGGTTCTATCAGCTTTCGATTCTGTTAAAATTTATTTGAAAAAGGAAGTACAATTTCTATTCACAGGTTATCGGTCGTAAATAATTTCTCTTCTAATGAATTCGAGGGTGGGAACCGGTCCCTTTGCATTTACTGCGCCACTTTGACAACATGCTTCCAACAAATGTTGACAGATCACTAAACATTAGAGCGTTGCAAGTTTTGTTTTATTTGTTTGAAGACCACCACCACGGTGTTCGGTGCGTTCAATCAGCACATTAGGCCGTGCGCCACTCCGGCTTATTGCCTCAGAGCCAACATAGGAATGGACGTTACTGTTTCCCCGCATCGCTTCTGGGCAAAACATGGAATGAATTCGACACGTGCCTAACATGATTGAAGCACTGAATCCACTCTGGACATCGAAAGTAGAGGTATTTGAAAATTTGAGCACCTACTTCACGGGTACTAACTTTTTGTATGGGTACGTATGTATCTATACAACATATCTCATGAGCTCACGAGTTGATTACCTCGAATGTAGTCTGAGGCTGGACTATTTGAAAAACTCAATTTCAATTCATAGGCATGTG
>SDVV010032167.1:0-11459 GCA_016164225.1 Gammarus roeselii
CTCGGATTGATTTACATTATATGGCATTTGTCATGTTATAAACTATTTTCTGTAAAACTGAAATGATAACGTAGATACCACCTGTTCGTAACACCAGCGTCATTTCTTTTTTAATTTTGATGACTTTTAAATTTGGAAATCCCACCTGATGAGCTCAAAGTATAGCGCAACGTACGTCGTAGGCAGAGAGACAGTAAAATGAATTAAAGATCGTGTTTGAATTTCACAACTTCAGTTTACCAAGAATATATGTCTACGTCATCTTTTTAAGAATATTCAAGTAAATGAAGACATGACAGTGTGGTCGGCGACAAGTGCCCAATATCAACGGAGGTTGGCCCGTCCTGATCGTCGCTTCATGAGTGAACTAGTTCAAGAGTTTGGTGATTTGCAAGTGTATCTTCTGGGGTTCAACTTATCGCCCATATTGAGATTGTCCGCACCCTCAACCGGACTTCAGTGGATACCAGCTATGCGCCTCTTTTCGGCTGCTCATCTCAAGAGGGTCATCCACATCTTGATCTTCACGCGGTAAATCTACGCGATTGTGCAGTTCTGCAGGTCCGTCTTCTGTAGTTCACCGCTCCACTACAGGGAGATTGTTGGGTCCCTCAACTGGACTGCAACAGACTCATGCCGTTCATCTCTTTCTGTGTGGGTTGTCTGCTTGAAGACGGCGCTCTCGGATTGATTTGCATTATATGGCATTTGTCATGTTATAAACTATTTTCTGTATAACTGAAATGATAAAGTAGATACCACCTTTTCGTAACACCAGCGTCATTTCTTTTTTAATTTTGATGACTTTTAAATTTGAAAATCCCACCTGATAAGCTCAAAGTATAGCGCAACGTACGTCGTAGGCATATAGACAGTAAAATGAATTAAAGATCGTGTTCGAATTTCACAACTTCAGTTTACCAAGAATATATGTCTACGCCATCTTTTTAAGAATATTCAAGTAAATGAAGACATGACAGTGTGGTCGGCGACAAGTGCCCAATATCAACGGAGGTCGGCGGCCCGTCCTGATCGTCGCTTCAAGAGTGAACTGGTTCAAGAGTTTGGTGTTTAGCAAGTGTATCTTCTGGAGTTCAGCTTATCGCCCATAGAGAGATTGTAAGCTCCCTCAACCGGACTTCAGTTGATGCCAGCTGTGCGCCTCTTTTCAACTGCTCATCTCAGGAGGCTCATCAACATCTTGATCTTCAAGCGGTCAACCTACGTGATTGTGCAGTTCTGCAGGTCCGTCTTATGTAGTTCAGCCCTTCACTACAGGGAGATTGTAAGCTCCCTCTACCGGACTGTAACAGACTCCTGCCGTTCATCTCTCTCTGTGTGGGCTGTCTGCTAGAAGACGACGCTCGCGGACTGATTTATATTATATGGCATTTGTCATGTAATTAATTATTTTCTGTGCAACTAAAATTGTAAAGTAGATACCGCCTGTTCGTATAAATAGCGTCATTTCTTTCTAAATTGTGATGACTATTGAATTTTTGAACTCCCACCTGATTAGCTTAAAGTATAGCGAAACGTACGTCGTGGGTATAGAAACAGTAAAATGAATTAAAGATTGTGTTTGAATTTCACAACTTCAGTATACCAAGAATATATGCCTACGCCATCTTTTGAAGAATATTCAAGTAAATGAAGACATGGCAGTGTGGTCGGCGATAACTGCTCAATATCAACGCAGGTCGGCCCGTCCTGATCGTCGCTTCATGAGTCAACTTGTACAAGAGTTTGGTGTTTAGCAAGTGTATATTCTGGAGTTCAACTTATCGCCCATATAGAGATTGTAAGCTCCCTCAACCGGACTTTAGTGGATGCCAGCTATGCGCCTCTTTTCGGCTGCTCATCTCAAGAGGCTCATCAACATCTTGATATGCAAGCCGTAAACCTACGCGATTGCGCAGTTCTGCAGGTCTGTCTTTTGTAGTTGACCGCTCCACTACAGGGAGATTGTAAGGTTCCTCTACTGGACTGCAACAGACTCATGCCGTTCATCTCTTTCTGTATGGGCTGTCTGCTAGAAGACGGCGCTCGCGGATTGATTTGTATTATATGGCATTCGTCATGTTATGAACTATTTTCTGTAAAACTAAAATTGTTAAGTAGTTACCACCTGTTCTTAAAACCAGCGTCATTTCTTTCGGAAGTGTGCAAACTTTTAAATTCTGGAAATCCCTCCTGAAGAGATTAAAGTATAGCGAGACGTACGTCGTGAGGATAGAAACAGTAAAATGAGTTGAAGATCGTGTTTGAATTTCACAACTTCAGTATACCAAAAATATATGTCTACGCCATTTTGTGAAGAATATTCAAGTAAATGAAGACATAGCAGTGTGGTCGGCGATAAGTGCCCAATATCAGCGCATGTCGGCCCGTCCTGATCGTCGCTTCATGAGTGAACTAGTACAAGAGTTTGGTGTTTAGCGAGTGTATCTTCTGGAGTTCAACTCATCGCCCATTGAGAGATTGTAAGCTCCCTCAACCGGACTTCAGTGGATGCCTGCTGTGCGCCTCTTTTCGACTGCTCATCTCAGGAGGCTCATCAACATCTTGATCTTCAAGCGGTAAACCTACGCGATTGTGCAGTTTTGCAGGTCCGTCTTCTGTAGTTCACCCCTCCACTACAGGGAGATTGTAAGCTCCCTCTACTGGACTGCAACAGGCTCCTGCCGTTCATCTCTTTCTGTGTGGGCTGTCTACAACAAGACGGCGCTCTCGGATTGTTTTGTTTTATATGGCATTTCTCATATAATCAACTATTTACTGTAAAACTGAAATTGTAGAGTAGATACAACATGTTCGTATAAACACCGTTATTTTTTTCTAAATTGTGAAGACTTTTAAATTTTGGAACTCCCACCTGATGAGCTTAAAGTATAGCGAAACGTACGTCGTGGGTATAGAAACAGTAAAATGAATTAATGTTCGTGTTTGAATTTCACAACTTCAGTATACCAAGAATATACGTCTACGTCATCTTATGAAGAATATTCAAGTGAATGAAGACATGGCAGTGTGGTCAGCGACAAGTGCCCAATATCAACGGATGTTTGCCCGTCCTGCTCGTCACTTCAATAGTGAACTAGTTCAAGAGTTTGATATTTAGCCTGTGTTTCTTCTGAGTTCAACTTATCACCCTTGGGGAGATTGTAGGCTCCCTCAACCGGACTTCAGCGGATGCCAGCTATGCGCCTCTTTTTCGGCTGCTCATTTCAAGAGCCTCATCAACATCTTGATCTTCAAGCGGTCGACCAACGCGATTGAGCAGTTCTGCAGGTCCGTCATATGTAGTTCAGCCCTTCACTAGATGGAGATTGTCATTTCCCTCTACTGGACTGCAACAGACTCCTGCCGTTCATCTATTTCTGTGTGGGCTATCTACATTAAGACGACGCTCTCGGTTTGATGAGTATTAAATGGCATTTGTCATGTAAACCTATTTACTGTATAACTAAAATTGTTAAGTAGTTACCACCTGTTCTTAAAACCAGCGTCATTTCTTTCTAAAGTGTGAAAACTTTTAAATTTTGGAAATCCCATCTGATGAGCTCAAAGTATAGCGCGACGTGCGTCGTGGGGATAGAAACAGTAAGATGAATTGAAGATTGTGTTTGAATTTCACAACTTCAGTATACCAAAAATATATGTCTATGCCCTTTTGTGAAGAATATTCAAGTAAATGAAGACATTGCAGTGTGGTCGGCGATAAGTGCCCAATATCAACGCATGTCGGCCCGTCCTGATCGTCGCTTCATGAGTGAACTAGTACAAGAGTTTGGTGTTTAGCGAGTGTATCTTCTGGAGTTCAACTTATCGCCCATAGAGAGATTGTAAGCTCCCTCAACCGGACTTCAGTGGATGCCAGCTGTGCGCCTCTTTTCGGCTGCTCATCTCAGGAGGCTCATCAACATCTTGATCTTCAAGCGGTCAACCTACGCGATTGTGCAGTTCTGCAGGTCCGTCTTAGGTAGTTCAGCTCATCACTACAGAGAGATTGTAAGCTCCCTCTACCGGACTGCAACATACTCCTGCTGTTCATCTCTCTCTGTGTGGGCTGTCTGCTAGAAGACGACGCTCTCGGACTGATTTGTATTATATGGCATTTGTCATGTAATTAATTATTTTCTGTAGAACTAAAATTGTAGAGTAGATACCACCTGTTCGTTTAAACACCGTCATTTCTTTCTGAATTGTGAAGACCAATAAATTTTGGAACTCCCACCTGATGAACTTGAAGTATAGCGAAACGTACGTCGTGGGTATAGAAACAGTAAAATGAATTAAAGATCGTGTTTGAATTTCACAACTTCAGTATACCAAGAATATACGTCTATGTCATCTTTTGAAGAATATTCAAGTAAATGAAGACATGGCAGTGTGGTCGGCGACAAGTGCCCAATATCAACGAATGTTTGCCCGTCCCGATCGTCGCTTCAATAGTGAACTAGTTCAAGAGTTTATTGTTTAGCATGTGTATCTTTTGGAGTTCGACTTATCGCCCATATGGAGATTGTAAGCTCCCTCAACCGGACTTCAGCGGATGCCAGCTATGCGCCCTTTTTTCGGCTGTTCATCTCAAGAGACTCATCAACATTTTGATCATCAAGCGGTCAACCTACGAGATTGTGCAGTTCTGCAGGTCCGTCTTTTGTAGTTCATACCTTCACTACAGGGAGAGTGTAAGCTCCCTCTACCGATCTGCATCAGACTCCTGCCGTTCATCTCTCTCCGTGTGGGCTGTCTGTTAGAAGACGACGCTCTCGGCTGATTTGTATTGTATGGCATTTTTCATGTAATTAGTTATTTTCTGAACAACTAACATTGTAAAGTAGATACCACCTGTTCGTATAACCAGCGTCATTTTTTCTAAATTGTGAAGACTTTTAAATTTTGGAACTCACACCTGATGAGCTTAAAGTATAGCAAAACGTGCGTCGTGGGTATAGAAACAGTAAAATGAATTAAAGATTGTGTTTGAATTTCACAACTTCAGTATACCAAGAATATATGTCTACGCCATCTTTTGAAGAATATTCAAGTAAATGAAGACATCGCAATGTGGACGGCGATAACTGCCCAATATCAACGCAGGTCGGCCCGTCCTGATCGTCGCTTCATGAGTGAACTTGTACAAGAGTTTGGTGTTTAGCAAGTGTATATTCTGGAGTTCAACTTATCGCCCATATAGAGATTGTAAGCTCCCTCAACCGGACTTCAGTGGATGCCAGCTATGCGCATCTTTTCGGCTGCTCATCTCAAGAGGCTCATCAACATCTTGATATGCAAGACGTAAACCTACGCGATTGCGCAGTTCTGCAGGTCTGTCTTTTGTAGTTCACCGCTCCACTACAGGGAGATTGTAAGGTTCCTCTACTGGACTGAAACAGACTCATGCCGTTCATCTCTCTCTGTGTGTGCACTCTGCTAAAAGATGAACCTCTCGGATTGATTTGTATTATATGGCATTTGTCATGTAATCAATTATTTTCTGTAAACAAAATTTGTAAAGTAGTTACCACCTGTTCGTAAAACCAGCGTCATTTCTTTCTAAATTGTGATGACTTATAAATTTTGGAAATCCCACCTGATGAGCTTAAAGTATTGCGAAACGAACGTTGTGGGTATTGAAACAGTAAAATGGAGTAAAGATCGTGTTTGAATTTCACAACTTCAGTATACCAAGAATATATGTCTACGCCATCTTATGATGAATATTCAAGTAAATGAAGACATGGCAGTGTGGTCGGTGACAAGTGCCCAATATCAACGGAGGTTGGCCCGTCCTGATCGTCGCTTCAAGAGTGAACTAGGTCAAGAGTTTGGTGTTTAGCAAGTGTATCTTCTGGAGTTCAACTTATCGCCCATATAGAGATTGTAAGCTCCCTCAACCGGAATTCAGCGGATGCCAGCTATGTGCCTCTTTTTCGGCTGCTCATCTCAACAGGCTCATCAACATCTTGATCTTCAAGAGGTCAACCTACGCGATTATGCAGTTCTGCAGGTCCGTCTTTTGTAGTTCATACCTTCACTACAGGGAGAGTGTAAGCTCCCTCTATCGATCTGCAACAGACTCCTGCCGTTCATCTTTCTCTGTGCGGGCTGTCTGCTAGAAGACGACTCTCCTGGCTGATTTGTATTCTGTGACATTTTTCATGTATATGTTATTTTTCTGTACAACTAAAATTGTGAAGTAGATACCACTTGTTCGTATAACCAGCGTCTTTTCTTACTAAATTGTGAAGTCTTTTAAATTTTGGAACTCCCACCTGATGAGCTTGAAGTATAGCAAAACGTACGTCGTGGGTATAGAAACAGTAAAATGAATTAAAGATTGTGTTTGAATTTCACAACTTCAGCATACCAAGAATATATGTCTACGCCATCTTTTGAAAATATTCAAGTAAATGAAGACATGACGGTGTGGTCGGCGATAAGTGCCCAATATCAAAGCAGGTCGGCCCGTCCTGATCTTCGCTACATGAGTGAACTAGTACAAGAGTTCGGTGTTCAGCAAGTGTATCTTCTGGAGTTCAACTTATCGCCCATATAGAGATTGTAAGCTCCCTCAACCGGACTTCAGTGGATGCCAGCTATGCGCCTCTTTTCGGCTGCTCATCTTGAGAGGCTCATCAACATCTTGATCTTCACGCGGTAAATCTACGCGATTGTGCAGTTCTGCAGGTTCGTCTTGTGTAGTTCACCGCTCCACTACAGGGAGATTGTAGGGTCCCTCAACTGGACTGCAACAGACTCATGCCGTTCATCTCTTTCTGTGTGGGCTGTCTGCTTGAAGACGGCGCTCTCGGATTGATTTACATTATATGGCATTTGTCATGTTATAAACTATTTTCTGTAAAACTGAAATGATAAAGTAGATACCACCTGTTCGTAACACCAGCGTCATTTCTTTTTAAATTTAGATGACTTTTAAATTTGGAAATCCCACCTGATGAGCTCAAAGTATAGCGCAACGTACGTCGTAGGCATAGAGACAGTAAAATGAATTAAAGATCGTGTTTGAATTTCACAACTTCAGTTTACCAAGAATATATGTCTACGCCATCTTTTTAAGAATATTCAAGTAAATGAAGACATGGCAGTGTGGTTGGCGATAAGTGCCCAATATCAACGCATGTCGGCCCGTCCAGATCGTCGCTTCATGAGTGAACTAGTACAAGAGTTTGGTGTCTAGCGAGTGTATCTTCTGGAGTTCAACTTATCGCCCATAGAGAGATTGTGAGCTCCCTCAACCGGACTTCAGTTGATGCCAGCTGTGCGCCTCTTTTCAACTGCTCATCTCAGGAGGCTCATCAACATCTTGATCTTCAAGCGGTCAACCTACGCGATTGTGCAGTTCGGCAGGTCCGTCTTATGTAGTTCAGCCCTTCACTACAGGGAGATTGTAAGCTCCCTCAACCGGACTGTAACAGACTCCTGCCGTTCATCTCTCTCTGTGTGGGCTGTCTGCTAGAAGACGACGCTCTCGGACTGATTTGTATTATATGGCATTTGTCATGTAATTAATTATTTTCTGTAAAACTAAAATTGCAGAGTAGATACCACCTGTTCGTATAAACACCGTCATTTCTTTCTAAATTGTGATGACTATTAAATTTTTGAACTCCCACCTGATTAGCTTAAAGTATAGCGAAACGTACGTCGTGGGTATAGAAACAGTAAAATGAATTAAAGATCGTGTTTGAATTTCACAACTTCAGTATACCAAGAATATACGTCTACGTCATCTTTTGAAGAAAATTCAAGTTAATGAAGACATGACAGTGTGGTCGGCGACAAGTGCCCAATATCAACGGATGTTTGCCCGTTCTGATCGTCGCTTCAATACTGAACTAGTTCAAGAGTTTGGTGTTTAGCAAGTGTATCTTCTTGAGTTCAACTTATCGCCCATAGGGAGATTGTAAGGTTCCTCAACCGGATTTCAGTGGATGCCAGCTATGCGCCTCTTTTCGGCTGCTCATCTCAAGAGGCTCATCAACATCTTGATCTTCAAGCGGTAAACCTACGCCATTGTGCAGTTTTGCAGGTCCGTCTTTTGCAGTTCACCCCTTCACTACAGGGAGATTGTGAGCTCCCTCTACCGGACTGCAACAGACTCCTGCCGTTCATATCTCTCTGTGTGTGCTCTCTGCTAAAAGACGGCGCTCTCGGACTGATTTGTATTATATGACATTTGTCATGTAACTAATTATTTTCTGTACAACTAAAATTGTAAAGTAGATACCACCTGTTCTTAAAACCAGCGTCAATTCTTTCTAAAGTGTGCATACTTTTAAATTCTGGAAATCCCACCTGAAGAGCTTAAAGTATAGCGAGACGTACGTCGTGGGGATAGAAACAGTAAAATGAATTAAAGATCGTGTTTGAATTTCACAATTTCAGTATACCAAAAATATATGTCTACGCCATTTTAAGAAGAATATTCAAGTAAATGAAGACATGGCAGTGTGGTCGGCGATAAGTGCCCAATATCAAGGCATGTCGGCCCGTCCTGATCGTCGCTTCATGAGTGAACTAGTACAAGAGTTTGGTGTTTAGCGAGTGTATCTTCTGGAGTTCAACTTATCGCCCATAGGGAGATTGTAAGCTCCCTCAACCGGACTTCAGTGGATGATAGCTGTGAGCCTCTTTTCGGCTGCTCATCTCAGGAGGCTCATCAACATCTTGATCTCCAACCGGTGAACCTACGCGATTGTGCAGTTTTGCAGGTCCGTCTTCTGTAGTTCACCCCCCCACAACAGGGAGATTGTAAGCTCCCTCTACTGGACTGCAACAGACTCATGCCGTTCATCTCTCTCTGTGTGTGCTCTCTGCTAAAAGATGACGCTCTCGGACTGATTTGTATTATATGGCATTTGTCATGTAATTAATTATTTTCTGTATAACTAAAATTGTAAAGTAGATACCGCCTGTTCGTATAACTAGCGTCATTTCTTTCTAAATTGTAAAGACTTTTAAATTTTGGAACTCCCACCTGATGAGCTTAAAGTATAACGAAACGTACGTCGTGGGTATAGAAACAATAAAATGAATTAAAGATCGTGTTTGAATTTCACAACTTCAGTATACCATGAATATAGTTTACGTCATCTTTTGAAGAATATTCAAGTAAATGAAGACATAACAGTGTGTTCGGCGACAAGTGCCCAATATCAACGGAGGTCGGCCCGTCCCGATCGTCGCTTCAAGAGTGAACTAGTTCAAGAGTTTGATGTTTAGCAAGTGTATCTTCTGGAGTTCAACTTATCGCCATAGGGAGATTGTAAGCTCCCTCAACCGGACTCCAGTGGATACCAGCTATGCGCCTCTTTTTCGGCTGCTCATCTCACGAGGCTCATCAACATCTTGATTTTCAAGCGGTAAACCTACGCGATTGTGCAGTTTTGCAGGTCCGTCTTCTGTAGTTCACCCCTCCACTACAGGGAGATTGTAAGCTCCCTCTACTGGACAGCAATAGACTCCTGCCGTTCATCTCTTTCTGTGTGGGCTGTCTACAACAAGACGGCGCTCGCGGAGTGATTTGTATTAAATGGAATTTGTCATGTAATTAACTATTTACTGTAAACTAAAATTGTTAAGTAGTTACCACCTGTTCTTAAAACCAGCGTCATTTCTTTCTTAAGTGTGCAAACTTTTAAATTCTGGAAATCCCTCCTGAAGAGCTTAAGGTATAGCGAGACGTACGTCGTGAGGATAGAAACAGTAAAATGAGTTAAAGATCGTGTTTGAATTTCACAACTTCAGTATACCAAAAAAATATGTCTACGCCATTTTGTGAAGAATATTCAAGTAAATGAAGACATAGCAGTGTGGTCGGCGATAAGTGCCCAATATCAACGCATGTCGGCCCGTCCTGATCGTCGCTTCATGAGTGAACTAGTACAAGAGTTTGGTGTTTAGCGAGTGTATCTTCTGGAGTTCAACTCATCGCCCATAGAGAGATTGTAAGCTCCAACAACCGGACTTCAGTGGATGCCAGCTGTGCGCCTCTTTTCGGCTGCTCATCTCAGGAGGCTCATCAACATCTTGATCTTCAAGCGGTAAACCTACGCGATTTTGCAGTTTTGCAGGTCCGTCTTCTGTAGTTCACCCCGCCACTACAGGGAGATTGTAAGCTCCCTCTACTGGACTGCAACAGACTCCTGCCGTTCATCTCTTTCTGTGTGGGCTGTCTACAACAAGACGGCGCTCACGGATTGTTATGTATTATATGGCCTTTCTCATGTAATCAACTATTTACTGTAAAACAAAAATTGTTGAGTAGGTACCACCTGTTCGTATAAACACCGTCATTTTGTTCTAAATTGTGACGACTATTAAATTTTGGAACTCCCACCTGATGAGCTTGAAGTATAGCAAAACGTACGTCGTGGGTATAGAAACAGTAAAATGAATTAAAGTTCGTGTTTGAATTTCACAACTTCAGTATACCAAGAATATACGTCTACGTCAGCTTATGAAGAATATTCAAGTAAATGAAGACATGGCAGTGGTGTCAGCGACAAGTGCACAATATCAACGGATGTTTGCCCTCCTGATCGTCACTTCAATAGTGAACTAGTTCAAGAGTTTGATATTTAGCATGTGTATCTTCTAGAGTTCAACTTATCGCCCATAGGGAGATTATAGGCTCCCTCAACCGGACTTCAGCGGATGCCACTTATGCGCCTCTTTTTCGGCTTATCATCTCAAGAGGCTCATCAACATCTTGATCTTCAAGCGGTCAACCTACGCGATTGTGCGGTTCTGCAGTTCCGTCTTTTGTAGTTCATACCTTCACTACAGGGATAGTGTGAGCTCCCTCTACCGATCTGTAACAGACTCCTGCCGTTCATCTCTCTCTGTGTGGCTGTCTGCTAGAAGACGACACTCTCGGCTGATTTGTATTATATGGCAATTTTCATGTAATTAGTTATTTTCTGTACAACTAAAATTGTAAAGTAGATGCCTCCTGTTCGTATAACCAGCGTCATTTCTTTCTAAAGTGTGAAGACTTTTAAATTTTGGAAATCCCACCTGATGAGCTTAAAGTATAGCGAGACGGACGTCGTGGGTATAGAAACAGTAAAATGAATTAAAGATCGTGTTTGAATTTCACAACTTCAGTATACCAAAAATATATATCTACGCTATCTTTTGAAGAATATTCAAGTAAATGAAGACATGTCTGTGTGGTCGGCGACAAGTGCTCAATATTAACGTAGGTTTGCCCGTCCTGATCGTCGCTTCAAGATTGAACTAGCTCAGGCGTTTGGTGTTTAGCAAGTGTATCTTCTTGAGTTCAACTTATCGCCCATAGGGAGATTGTAAGGTCCCCCAACCGGATTTCAGTGGATGCCAGCTATGCGCTTCTTTTCGCCTGCTCATCTCAAGAGACTCATCAACATCTTGATCTTCAAGCGGTAAACCTACGCGATTGTGCAGTT